>JAOQMS010000006.1:1865726-1878569 GCA_027563885.1 Erythroxylum longipes | reverse complement strand
GAGAATGCTTAAAGAAGAAGATAATCTCATGCTTATGTAATCATCAACTTTCTGTTTTTTTTTTAATGTATCTTTACGCACAAAAGCCTAAAAACCAAGACCCATTTTAGTTTTTCACTGCTTATGATCTTAATGCACGTAATTAGTGCATGAATAACGAAACAAAAAAAAACAAAGATAACAAAGCATAAGATATCGACGTAGTTTTTGTTTTTATATGACAGTCATATAAAGCAAATACAAGAGACAAATCTATATTTGAAGTATGACGTGAATGAAACATGATACCATTGTAGATTTAACTAAGAACTGACCTTATGCAGAAGTGGTAGATCCACGTATGATGAATACCGGATGTATAGTGGCTACTAGAGTCATCGTTTTAGTCATACCCCAAACTCTAAGTCTTTTGATAGTTTGCTTCACGTTAGAGAGAATAATGTGTTTGTATAATTTATGATTGTGTCTAAAAAATTCTTACAACCTTTCATCCGTTAAGTCTTTCCTTATATAAAAGGAACAAACATAACTATTGGAAGTTAAGGTGGCCATTCACGTTTGTAACTGCCAACAGTTGTTGATGATCATGATGATGATAATGATAGGAAGAAATAAAAGAAGATATGAAGAAAAATCATACATCAATAAACTTTTCATTATTTTACAAGGTTTTCAACCTTTCTTTAGTTGTAAAGATGCAAAGTATATTTAAAAATATAAAGATAGAAATATAATAAACTAAATGTTTATATGTGGGAAAATTTATTATAACCTATAATTAAAAGACTTATTTAAAATAGTTTGTGAACTTCTAGAGATGAATAAATATAGAGAATAACTATAACAACTATAAGAAATCAAAAGATTTTAATATTTTGCAAATTTTAATTTTAGTTCACCTTTAACAAGTTGAATGGTTATAATAATTATTTTATAAATGTTTTATTTTATTTATTTTATATTATACATACAATTATGTTAAAATATAAAGAAATAACTATAATTGATATCAATTTAATTTTTATTATTAGAAATATTTTATCATCAAAATTTTGAAATTATCGATAAAATATAGATATTTAATGATGGAAAGCAAATTTTAATACCAAAATTTAGATAAAGAATTATATATTCCTTGATTAAATATAATATCAGGAATTACAATACATTTATTAGTTGTAGATTACCATGAAAATCAAATAGCTGAATAAATAATTGATATGAATTATTTATTAGAAATTTAGACGAGTGATATTTAACGTGTATAAATTTTGAAATAATTAAAACCTATTAATAATCAACCAACTTCACTTCACTTTTGTGAAAAAAAATAGATCATTTAATACCTTTAAAAATTAGTCTTAGTTCACTATAACTAAACCCCGTAGAAAAGTAGGAATACGAAGCTAAATTGAAACTAGAAGTGAACTTCCGTAAGATTGAAGTTTACAAGATATTTGAAGCAATGTTTTAAAAAACAAAATGAAAGTTAAACTGTAACAAGAAATCTAAAGTTTGAAAAATTCAACTGATATTAAACCGTCATAAAATAGACTAAAGATTAAATAAAATTAAAGTATTTAAAATATAATTCATATAGATTGTCCTTATCTTTTGAAGAATTTAAAGTTTAATTGATAAATGAAATTAATTAATTAATTTTAGTTTATAGGAATTTATTAGTTTACGAAAAATTGACCGATTAATTAATAAATTGATTGGTTTTTAACAATAAAAGTTGTTAAAGTAAATTAAACCAAGAAGTTAAAAACTAAATCAAAAAGTTAGACGATTCAAGATTTTTACGATTAAACCAGTCAAATTGATTGAATTTTTCAACCATTGATTTGAAACATCTGGAGGATCCATGATAAGCCTTTGATGCCAAAAAGCCACTCCTAGTGAAAAATAGTTTATCCTAGAGACAACAATGGGTCAAGTGATATTGGATACGTTGTTGGTTTGATTCTTTAAGGCCCAATTTAAATTTGATTCAAATTTTAGTTAAATTTGAGTGACGGAGTTCCTTAGTCTCGAGGTAATAAAGTGACCATTAATTTTATCTTTTGGTTTTTCAATAACTTGTTGGTTAAGTTACGTAAATTAGATTCAAATAAAGGTAATAAAGTGACTCAATAAATGATCTAAATCAATGGTTCGAAATTCAGGAGGAAATTGGATCCCGATTAGTGTGAACCGAACCTATATCGGGCCTGTGATGAGAAAGCTTGATATGGAAGGTATATATAAAGGTTAAGGTCTCTTGTAGTTGCTTATATCATTCGTAAGCATACGAATTCTCTGACCCATTAAGAACACTTACGTTATGAGAAAATTGTAGAAAAACGCTAACCACGTGTCGGTGAATGATTCCTGTGAAGGTCTCGGAAGATCAAAGCTCGTTTCGACCTTAAAAACCGCCTCAGAAATTGGAATGGAACTGAAATCAGGTATTCCGCTTTTCTTTCGTATATTTCCCTTTCATGAACGAGCTAGGACACGTAATAAGGTTCATGCTATGTGTTACATATGGTATCAAAGTAGTTACATGATCGAATTGTCGAAAACAAAGGTTTTTTAGGTTTTCATCCATTAGGATTTTCAATTGTTTTTGATTCATTTTTCAGTTTTTTTAACGTATATGATGGCGTGAAGGGTGGCATACATGAGGCTAACAATGAAAAGGGGGTAAAAACAGGTCATAAAGTGCAAAAAATGGCTCTAGGGATTGCCGAAAATTGTCCTCCCCGTCAGATGGTGATTGCACAGTCAGGCGCGTGCACCGTATGCACCCAATAGTGCTACAGTAACCTCTCAGTTGTAGCTAACCACGTGACACTGCAGGTCTGTAGACGCATGTTGGCAGGTGTTAAGTTGTCATTTTGTATATAAATCTCTTTCATGCTTGAAATCATTATTCAAAATTGATAGATTTTCTTTTTAATTATTCTCAGATGATTTTCAACACTTAAGAGATGAAATTGAATAAAAAAGATGCAAGGGAAGCGCATATAATTTGAAAATTCCAGACTAGCGGGAAATTTAATAACTAAGCGTGGGCACGTGGAGGGATAGAAACGATCTGCAGAATCTGCTTTCAAATTCAAATCCGATCCACTTCAGATTTTGATGATTTTGAGAATCAGATTGCATCCTTATCAATGGAGATGGACCATTTGAATATGGGGGAAGATTATCTGCAAAAGATCATGGAGAAAAAGAGAAGATCGAAGGAGATAAAGGAGGATTGGCGTCACTGTTCACGCAGACTAGCAATAGTAGTTTTACGTTTCTGCAATCTTCTTCTTTTGGTTTTTGACAAATAGTTAGGGTAGTTTTACGTTTCTGTAATATTTTTCTAAGGATTTTTGTATTTTCTAGGAAAATACCAGGGATGAAGACCTTTCAATTGGTTATTTCTTTGTTGATTTTCACTTTTGTTATGAGTAGCTAAATATGTTTTCTTGGTTAAGGGAAACCATGTTATCATCTATTATGTGTGAGATGTTCCAATAAAGTTTGTTTTGTTGATGAACATTAAGTGTCTTCTGAGTTACCTTTATAATTAGATTGGTTGATTTCTAAACGCACAACTAGGAATTGATTAGTTTAATATCCAGATTAATAAAATATGACGTTTAGTTTTGTTAATCACAAGTGGCAATTAGGATAACCTTCTTTACGTTAGAGTGGGAAATTCTAAGAAGAAACGCATCTTGATTAAATGCATGCCGTACATGTGTTGTCTTGTTCATTGATTTCTTAGTTCCTAATGCTATTAATCAATTAAACTTACGATCGTATCTAGGTTGTTGATTGATAAGAATACTTAGAATACATGTTCTACTCATTTACACTTAAGAGAAAACATCACCCAATGAATGTTTATTGATGAACTGAATTTTATATCAAGGATCTATATTAGTGTGATAACATCGGTGACCCGAAACCAAGGTTTGTCCATTAAATTTCCAGATCCAATTACTTTAGTTGATTTTTGATTTTGTCATTCTTTTCTAAATTGTCGTGAATTAAAGCACCCCCCCCACACACTTTTTACTTCGTTTTAGTTTTGAACTCGTAAACTCTTTACCGTTAGAATTTCTCTTGGCAACGATATCCACTTTCCACTACTACATTAATTTGTATTGACGGAAAGTGGTTTCTTTTCTAATTTGGTTGCAGGCGACAATAGTACCAGCATGTGCAACGCACACACCTCATGCGGCCCGCGCTCCCATTAGCGGGGGACTGACGGGCCGACGCCTGTGTCGCATGTGTCTGCCACGCGTCCCAACACGTGGATGACGAAGACGAGAACACATGGCGGGAATGTGCATTATACACGCCATACAGTAGAGGTGCATCTATGCGTGGTGGCTCGAGCATTGCAAATGCCAATAGTAACCCATGCATATTAGGTTGCATGCTCCGCACACGCCAGAACTGTCTGGTGCATGTTGTCGTGCACGTGTGCGATAATGTCAACGCAGAGTAACCGCTAACATCAACGCTAGAGTACTGCTTACGTCAACACTAGAAAAAAAATTCAAAATTCCCTTAAGGATGCCCCGAGTTATTTTGGGTCAGTTTTCAAGTTGGGAGAATTTTTTAAGTGAATTTTCAATTTTTCTGGATTAATTACGTTGGTAATTAGATTCTAGAAAAGGTTTTTAAGCTTCTTAAAGCTAATTTTGAGCAAATTTTCATACTCCAAACTACACAGAAGAGAGACACTTAAGGTTTTCGGTCTCGTGTGGAAGTTTGGTGTTCGAGAAAGCACGATAACCACTCTAATTGAGATTTTTTTAAATAAAAATCTCAAATAAAGTTTAGAGGTGATATTTTCAGTACCATTATGTGATTATTTGACTATGCATTGGGTTTTTTCATTTATTGCTGATTTTCACATACAAAATGTCCATATAGAATGTGAGGATAACATAAGGATGTATCCCTTGTGTTTGTAGACCTTTCGGGATACTGATGAAAATGTAGTCACCAAACTGGCTTTTCAAGTTAGTATTTTGGATTGTTATGCTTACATGTCTGGAGATGTCTTTGGTCTTATATTTAGTGGTTCTGCCCAAAGGTGTTGGCCTTACATAGGATTTTGAGATACACAGAAAGGCATTAGATGGAGGAAAGTCGTTACTTAAATGATCTATTCACCCAAAGGTGATAGTATTATGAGAGTTGATGGTTTGTACTCTGATCACTTTTATTTGTAGGTCTAATTGCATATATTATATATTCAACCCAAAGGTGTTTCATAATACATGTGATCGGATTCTCAGTATAGATATTGTTTTAATGCTTGAATTATCGTTGTTATCCTACACTTATACTGATCTTTACATTGTTTTTTTGTTTTGTAGTCACATATTCTGTAAACAACAATGTTATCACGATTGAGACCTTCACTAGTTTCAATTTTAAGAAGTGGAAAAAGGATGTTGAGTTTGCTCTGGAAATGGCAGACATCAACATGGCGATGCTGGTTGAGAGATCTTCTCCACTTACTGATGTCAGCTCGGAAGTTGACAAGACGGCTATGGCAATCTAGGAGCGGTCAATTATGATGTATTATTTGACCATCAAGAGGTCGATCCTGGATTATCTGCTAAGTGGATCACAGGACACATTCATAGCAAAGGAGTTCATGGACAGTATTTGCTAGAGGTACAAAGTGTCTTCCTATATGGAGCAGAGCACCTTGATTAAAGAGCTATTCTCTATAAGGTACACAGGAGAAGGAGGTGTCAGAGAGTATATCATCAGGATGGTGTACCTTCAAAGTAAACTAAAGTTACTGGATGTACCCATTATGACACACTCGAAGTGCATTAGGCACTTAATACTCCTCCATGAGAGTTTGAGATGTTGGCGACGTTATACATCTCTCAAGATGAGACCTGGGACATCCATGAAATAATTTCCTAGTGTGCTGTAATTGAGGAGAAGCTTAATAGTTCTCCTCATATAGTCCTATATGCAGACGCCAAAGGTAAGGGGAAAGCAAAGCTCCAACAGTCTAAACGTAAGGATAAGAAATCCAAACCCTCTACAGATTCAGATTGGACAATCTAACATTGCCAAGGGATCACATGACATGAAGAGTATGAGGTGCTTCTTCTGTAAGAATAAGGGGCATAGGAAATCTTATTGCCCGAAGTACAAACTTTGGAAGGTTAAACAGGAACTATCAGGTAACTCCTTAGCCTGTATGATTCATTAATTCAACTTAGCTATAGCCACGTCAAGTTCTTAGTAGCCAGATAATGGAGCTTCTAATCATATTGCCTGCACAATGCAGGGGTTCAAATGCATGAAAAGGCCAACTAAAGGAGAGGAGAAGCTAATGGTTGGCAATAATGAAAAGGTTAATGCTTTGTATGTAGGGAATGTAGGTTTGAACCTCAATAAGGAGTTTGTATTGGTTTTACGAGACACTTTTTATATACCATCTTTAGACGGAATCTGATCTCTATATCAGTTTTTGATAAAGAGAGTTATGGTTTTATATTTGATAATTCGGTTGTAAATATTTCTATCAATGCGAGACATATCAAAACTGTCTTCTTATCCTACAAATTATATAGAATGTGCCTTACCCTAATGAAATGTATGCTTTTTCTTATATTGTTGAACTTGTTACTTATAAGAGAGCCTTCATAAAGGAAAAATCGTATATGTTATGGCATAAACGCTTTGGCCACATTTCCATAGAGAGGGTTGAGAGATTGATAAAGGATAACATTCTCCCAACTCTGGACTTCAGTGATCTGAAAACATGTTTTGATTGTTGTAGGGGTAAGTTGACCAAGATGAAGAAAAATAGGTCAACTTGTGCTTCTAGTTTATTGGACCTCATATATATAAATATTAATGGTCCCTATACAGTCACGTTGTGCAATGATAGATATTTTTGACGTTTATAGATGATTATTCCCATCACAATTATGTGTTCTTGCTTAAGGAAACGTCTGAAGTTCTTAATAAATTCAAGATCTTTAAAATTGAGGTTGAGAATCAGTTGATAAAATTAATAAATATTGTCCTATATGACCGGGGAGGGGAATACTATGATAGATATGGAATTGCAGGATAAGAAAAGGGTTCATTTATCAGTTATTTGGAATCAGCTAGAATAGTGACCTAATTCACTATACCAGGTAGTCTTGAGCAAAATGGTGTGACTGAAAGATGCAATCGCACCCTAAAGGTTATGATAAGGTCAATGTAGAATAGGACTAACCTACCCGAATACCTTTGGGGCGAAGCCATTAAGACGACATTATATATCTTAAATAGAGTCCCAAGTAAGTCAGTACAAAAGATGCCTTTTGAACTCTTTGTTGGTAGGAAACCAAGCCTTGCATGCATTCGTGTGTGGGGCTACACTGCTGAGGTATGGTTATATAACCTTTATAGGAGTAAATTGCAACCTCGTTCCACTCGTTGCTCTCTAGTAGGATATCTCGACCACTCTAAAGGCTACATAATTTATTGTAGAGAAGGAGGGCCTAGAATAGTGGAACCTATACCTGTTCAGGCAGAGGTTTCTGGGTTACAAGAACCTATGCAGTTGTACAGATCCACCAGAGAGAGGCGACTTGCTATCTCATCAGATTATATAGTCTATTTCGGTGAACAAGACTATAATATATGACACGTTGTGGATGCAGTTACTTTTACAGAAGCCATTTTTGAACCCATGCAGACTTGTGATCGGAAGCGATGAAGGATGAGATGCAATCTATGAAGCACAATAAGGTATGGGAGCTGGTTGATTTACCTCAACATTGCAGTCCTGTTAGTTGCAAGTGACTATTTAAGACCAAGAAGGACATACAGGGTCAAGTTAGGCGGTTTAACATGGGGATTCACTCAGAGCGAAGGAGTTAACTTCAATATTACCTTCTCTCCTGTATCCTCGAAGCATGCATTTAGATTGATTATGGCAATTGTAGCTTATTATGACATGGAACTACATCAGATGGACGTTAAAACCACTTTTCTTATGAGGAGGTCTATATAAAGCAACCTGAAGGATTTTAGGATCAAGGTGCAACTGACAAAGTTTGTAAGTTGACTAAATCAATATACGGTTTGAAACAGGCTTCCAAACATTGGTACTTAAAGTTTGGTGAGGTTTTGTCCTCTTTCGGCTTTGTGGAAAACAAAGTTGAAAGATGCTTATACTAAAGAGTTAGGAGGAGCAAGGTCATCTTCCTACTATTATATGTGGATGATATATTGCTTGCATAAAATGACTTGACTATGTTGCATGAAGTTAAGCAACTTTTGACCAAACACTTTGACATGAAGGACTTCAGTAAAGCATTTTTTGTCCTCAGTATACAAATTTACCGGGACATATCTCAATACTCATTAAGCTTCTCACAAAGAACATACATTGAGCGAATGTTACAAAGGTTTAATATAGTTGACTGTAGACCTGTTGTAGCGCCTATCTCTCATGATGAGAGATTATCTTTGGCACGGTATACAAAGAATGAAGTTGAGAGAGAGGCCACGAGGAATATTCCGTATTTTAGTGTGGTTGGTAGCTTGATGTATGCTCAGGTGTGCACTAGACCAGACTTTGCATTTGTCGTTGGACTACTAGGTCGATATCTGGCTAACCTAGGTGTTGACCATTGGAATGCAGTTAAGCGAGTGTTGAGATACCTAAAAGGTACCAAGGATTATACGTTGACATACAAGAAAGTCAACGATTTAAACCTCAAAGGGTATACAAACTTCGATTTTGCTATATGTTCGGATGATCGCAAATCTACTTCAGGGTACATTTTTATGTTGACAGATGGTGCAGTATCGTAGAAGAGTGCCAAGCAAACACTGGTAACTTCCTCGACTATGCATGCAGAGTTTGGTGCATGCTATGAAGCTGCTACACAGGAGGTTTAGCTCAGAAACTTGATTTCTGAGTTATCTGTGGTAGATTTGGTAGTTAGACCTCATTCAGTTGTACTATGATAATCTAGCTACAGTGTTGTTTAGTAACAATAATAAGAATATCACAGGGTCTAAGCATTTAGAGATCAAATACTTGACCATAAAGGAGTTGATTCAGAAAGGTGATGTCAAAGTCAAGCATATTAGATTGAGGAGATGTTAGTCGATCTGTTGACTATAGGACTTCGCCTATTACTGTTTGTTAAACATGTATCCAGTATAGGCTTGTTGAGGTCCTAAAACAGTAGTAATTAGGGATCGTTGTATTTGCTCCTTGTATGTTTATACATTTTGATGTATTATAATGTTATTATTATTTATTAATATAGATGGTCATCCTTTTATCCTCAATAATAACTGTTCTTGTGTACAGTTATCATACATAAAAAAGTCTTAAGATTTGTGTTGATCTTAATTATTTTAAAGGTCATTGGGCATATATATAGATTGACCTTAAGCCTGTGTCATTTAGACACATGCAATATAAATTGGATATCCATACGTTTAAATATGACATAAGAGAATATAAGTTTTTAATTTTATAAAGGTTCTCTAATGTAGTTTAGCATTCAGTCAGAGATCATAAAGGCTCTCTATAATGTTGTTTAGCATTTGGTCAAAGAAGACAAGTTTTTTCTAATATTGTTTAGCATTTGGTGAGAGAAAATAGGATTTTTATGCTGCGATTTAGCATATGCAGTTTAGCATAAAGTTGGAGAAATCGAGACTTACAAATAAAGATGATACAAATTAGATCATACAAGTATCATCCTAGTTTGTCACACTTAATTTTCTCATTTATGTTAGTAAGTTATAAGATATGCGTGATTATATTTGACTTGTGTCACACATGACACATGTGTTTGATATTTTTCAGTATCGAAAGCCTTATAAAACGGAATGTTGGACTTTCATTATCTTTGGATCAAATATTTTTAACTTTTAAATTTAGTACCAATATAGTAGTATGACTTAACCTTGTTTTCAAACTATTTGAAAACTTGAGTCAAAATTGTAATTGACGATTGCCTAAGGGGAAAATGTTCGATAATTTAGTCATATTCCATAAAGTTGGATAACCATTAATTGTATTTTTTATTTTTCAATAGATTATGGATAAGTTACGTAATTTGATCTAGATAAAGATAATAAAGTGGCCCAATAAATAGATCTCAATTAAGGTAGAGTGGACCCATATCGAGCTTGTAATGGAAAAGCTGGATATGGAAGTTATATATAAAGGTTAAAGTCTCCTGTAGTTGCTTTTATCATTCATAAGCATACAAATTTTTTAACTTTTTAACAACGTTTATGTTTTGAGAAAATTGTATAAAGACGTTAATCACGTGTCGGTGAACGATTCTGTGAAGTTCCTAAAATATTAAAGCTCATTTCGGCCTCGAAAATCACCTCGAAAGTTAGAATGGAATTGAAATCAAATATTCCTCATTTTCTTCGTTTATTTTCCTTTCATGAATGGTCCGAAACACATAATAAAACCATGCTACATGTTACTTAAACTTGGTTTGAAGATTAAGTTGATCGTGCCTAACCCGTTAACTTAGAGCGAACAGAATCTAAACCATTTTGCTAACCTTAGATTCTTTCAAACAAACAAAAAAAGAGGGGAAAAGGACAAAACAGATCAAAACAAACAATGATTGAGAAGACTTGTTCAGTTGTTGAGCGAACACATCGAGTTTGGACTCCTTTCAATCTTTGATTATATCGACATGACAGCCGGACTATTTACAGGTAAGTTTAGCTTTTGGAATTAATGGAGGACTCAGCAAGATAAGCTCATATTGAAATGAAAGTGTACGGTAAAGATAAGATAATACTGATGCCGTTCACATCCAGCTGAAAGGAAGAGCAATAATTCTACGTTAGAAAGAATCACTTTTTTAAGTAAAAGGGCCTTAATATGATTATTGTGCTTCCCAAATTACCTATTCTCTTTAACGATGATGTTCCCTTGGGATTAGATACAAACCTCGATTATCTAGATTCAAATTATCTGTTCCTGTCCTGTTCTCATGGTGATCTGATCTTGATTTTCTTACTTGAAGTCTTGTCTAGTTTAGCTTTATGTTACAACAAAATAATATGCGAGTGTTTATGGGCAGCACATATAGAATTTTGATTGAATTGGATTAACTAACGAGTCTTGAGTTTTTTTAAGTACAAGGGGTTGGGTTTAAAGATGGGGGATTAAGCTTGGTTCCACCTAGTCTAAAATCATCTTATTTAAGTTTCAGTTTAATCAAAAGTTTAACTGAGTTCATAATTAATTCGAACTTAGATTTAATTTCAACTAATCTGAAATAAATAACATTATTTTATTAAATCATTTGAAAATAATATTATATTAATAAATATTAAAACAACATCATTTTAATTTTAATCTAATCTATCTTTAGCATGAATCTAACTAAGTTTTAATGGGACCTAGAAAAAAGTTAGGCTTCGCTATTTTTGGATGTCTTGATCAAAATTTTGCTTTTTACTCTCTTAAATTCACATAATTTAGAATCATGAAGGCTTAATTTTTATTCTTATTTTTGCTACTTCATTTGTTGAAAGGCCTAACTCACCCTCAAAAGATAGCTTGAGAAGGGAGGTTTGTACACTATTATAAATGGCTGAATGGACTCGCACTTGTTTGATGTGGGATTCTTGACATCCTCCCTCAGTTTAAAGCAGGGCTGGACATCTGTTGGGCATATTAGGCAAAGGGACAGAATCAAGCCCTGCCCCAAACCATCGAGACAATCAGGCTCTGATACTATATTGAAAAGCCTAACTCACCCCTAAAAGCTAGTTTGAGATTGAAGATTTGCACACTATTATAAATGGTTAAATGCACTCACACTTGTCCGATGTAAGATTCTTGCCATTAACTGCGTTTATTTTCTTTTCTTTGCTTATAATTAAAACTTTACATTCTTTATCTATAGTTAGTTCTCCATAAAATGGGATTAAAATCAAATAAAATTGTATTAATATATCAATACTCAAATATATAAAGTGACCTTTGAGCTTTAGATTCATAAAGTGCATCTCTCCTTTTTTTTTTTGTAGATCAAACCATCATTTAACATACAAAGCACTAAAGATTTGCATATTCATACCCTCAAATCTTGCCTTGACCAAAAAGTAAGAAAATATAAGAAACAAGAGCACTAAAAGAACTTCTCAATACACACTCAAAGTCTTTTTGATAGTTTGTAGTTGGAAAATCTTGTGTTTGTTCCGATGAACTGTGTAGTTGTCAAAAGTCGTGATTTGAGTGGTCAGACGTTTTCCGTTGACTGGTGGAGAAGTGGCTGAGTGAGAGAGGTCTTGATGTGGCCTTGAGTCCTGTTGTGTACCTGCTCCTGGGGGGACTGGATTGCAGCCACTTCCTTTGATGCAAACTTCTTCTCTTCATTTTTGCCCCAGAGCACAAGGTACAATCCTATTATGATCATTACAGCTCCAATTATCCTGTACAACCACAAACACACATACATCCAAGTCTCTTATCCCAAGGCTGGGCCGACCAATAAATAGGGGTAAAAATGGGCCGAATTTGGCCCAAATTCTTTTAATACTTGAACCCAATCAGACAACCCGAAATATGATGTTTTAGCATCATTTTGAGATTTGGTCGAGTCGAAATCAGGCCAACCGTCTGAAACTTGTATCAGACCCAAATTCCAATCAACTCAAACTTTGTTATGTTAACTCGGGCTAGGCCTAGTGATAAATGAAAATGAAGAGAAATGAAAAGGTAGGAAGAAGAAAAGGGACTCACCCTCCCAAGTAGAACTCTTCACCTAAAGCGAAGGAGGCCATAAAAGATACAATGAAAGTCTGAAC
>JAOQMS010000006.1:1843739-1861272 GCA_027563885.1 Erythroxylum longipes | reverse complement strand
TACTATCAATCAACATTAAATATTTACAAAAATTGACAATTTATATATTCAACAATTACTACATAAATAAAACGCAAAAGAAAAATAAAAGTAGTACCAAAAGGATGCGTGTTAATCATAATTAAATTTAAGAGTTAAGTATTGTATACTCCTTTATGAATTAGTCAATTTTGTTTTATCTCCTAAATTTTGATTTCAAAGAGTCCCTACTATCAATCAACATTAAATATTTACAAAAATTGACAATTTATATATTCAACAATTACTACATAAATAAAACGCAAGTTGTTTAAATAAAGTTAGACACAATATCTTTTTAGATTAATCAAATCACTTTAAAAATTAATTTAACTATTATTAAGTGTACACAAGCAATTATTTAATTTTTTTTAAATGAAACAAAATATTTTAAAGGTTATCTTTATTAATAATGTATTACTTTTCACAATGTAAAGACTAACATTTTAAAATATTCAATGATAAAAAAATTCAACCGATTCGATCAGTTTAACTGTAAAAATTTTGAACCGTCTAATTTTTCAGTTCAGTTTTTAACTTTACGGTTCGATTTACTTTAATAACTCTTGTTGTTAAAAATTGATCAATTTATTAATTAATCGGTCAATTTTTTAAAATTAATAAGTTTTTATAAACCAAAATAAGTAAATTAATTTTCATTTAACAATCTCTTTTTTCAATTAAACTTCAAATTTTTTTATTAATAAAAAAATATATTTCAATCATACTCAAAATTCTTGAATTTTATTTAGTCTTTAGTCAATTTTATGACGGTCTAATCTCTATTGAGTATTTTAAACCTTAAACCTTTTGTCTTACTGATTTAACTTTCGGTTCGATTTTTTAAACATCGAAAAAATTACATAACTCTTTGTCTTCTACGTAATTTTTAAACTAACTGTGACAAACATGATGATTATGTATTTGGAACATAGCCAATTATCTGATGCTCAAAATTTATGTTGAAAAAGACGTGAAAACAACAAAATATTAATAAAAGTAATTTTTTAAATTTAATTATTTGGTTTTTAAAAGTTTAGATAATTTTAAAAATATTTAAACCTTTTGAAATTTATTATTACATGTTAAGAAACTTTTTTAAGTCAAGGGATATTTTAGAGTTTTAAAATTTAAGTAAAGTAAAAAATGAATTTACTTAATCATTAAATTGAAGAAAGTTTAGTGGGAAATTGACCTAATGAACTGTTTCCACTTCCAAAGGTTCCCTTAAATTGAGAACATCATCATTCTTATATTCCAAAAAAGGCGCCGTGACAACAAACACACTGTCTACGAAGAATATATGTATTAAGCCTTTTCCTCTGACTGAAAGTCAAAGTGCTTTCTTAAAAGTTCATAAGTATGTTACTATAAGTCTTAACAATTAATAATCAAAAAAATGGTCTTGAAGATGATGGTCCGACCATGCCTGTACGAACCGGTCGGACACTTTCCTGACCAGACCAGACCAGTTGGATCTTTTCGTTGCTTTTGCTCAGCTTGAGTCTCTTTTTGGGTTGTAACTTGTAACAAAGTACATGCCTGACAGCTTGTGTAGATTTTACTTGCACGATAGAATCTTCAAACCTCTGTCTGCTCGAGGTTTTGATGAGTCGAGAATCAATTTGAGTTTTTTTTTAACACATTAATATGTAAGTGATGGAGAATTTTAGAAGCATTGACATTTTTTTTAAAAAAGGTTAATTAAAGTCCAGGAATTAAATGGCCACTTGATAGCACATCAAACTTACTGTTTCAGTTATTCTGTTCTAATCCTATTCTCTTAAATTTCATTCATATATTTACGTGAGATTCACATAAATGTGTGAATGAAATTCAATAGAATATGATAGGAACAGTATAATCGGTACAAAAAATCTGATCCCCTTGAGAGTAAAAATTGGTTTAACTGTAAAAATTTTTAACTGTTAATTTTATGTTTCAATTTTTAATTATTTAATTTGATTTATTTTAATAATATTTTTTGTTAAAAATCAATCAGTTTATTTATTAATTAGTCGATTTTTGTAAATTAATCAACTTTATAAACTAAAATAAATCAATTAATTATCATTTAACAACTTTATTTTTTAATTAAACTTTAAATTCTTTGATGGTAAAGGTAGTCTTCTTCAATCATATTTTAAATTCCTTAATTTTATTTAATATTTAACTGATTTTATAACAGTCTAATATTATATTCAATATGCATGTCATTAAAAAATTTTGGATCTCACTTTGTTATAATTTTTAATAATGTCATATTATTAAAAATAAATAAATCAATCATTTTGGACTTTAATTGAATCCAAAATTTTCAAATTTAGGTCATAACCTTTTAATGATGTTAAATTAGAAGCAAGAGTTGAGAGAAGGCTTTGATTAATATCAACTTTTATGATTTTATCTTCTCAATCAAGAGATTTGATGCTTAAATTATATGTGTGAAAAGAATAATATTTGCGTTTATGTTTGTGGGAAATTTTTTCAAAAGGGTACAAAAGTATGAGATTTCACATAATCAAAATGGCTGGGACAGGAAAGGGTGCATTGCAGTGGACTTTAATTGCAGCCATGATTCTGCCTTTATAAAAAAAAAAAAAGAAAGAGATACCACTTAGAATGTTAACTTACTCCAAAAGTTAGCTTGAAAGAGGAGGTCTATACATTATTATAAATGGTTGAATGTACTTACACTTGTCTGACGTGGAATTCTTAACACAACCTCTCAGCCCAAAGTAAGGCTGGATATCTGTTAGGCATATTGGACAAAGGAACTGAACTAGGCACTGCTCTAAACTATTGAGACAAACAGGCTCTGATATCATGTTGAAAGGCCTAATTCACTCCCAAAAGCTAGCTTGAAAAGGAATGTTTACACACTATTATAAATGACAGAATACACTCATACTTGTCCGATTTAGAATTCTTGACACAGAAACTAAAAACTATTTCTGTCCTTCATTTTGAGGCTATTTGATCAATTTTAATTGATGTTTTCAAAAAATCAAAATTATATCGAAAGTTAGATTGATAAGATAAAAAGTTTAAGAAAAGATTCATCTTATATATTATAAAATTTTTAAAAATTAAATATATTTAAAATATGATTGAAAAAATTATCTTTAGTCGTAAAAAATTTAAAATTCAATTTAAAAAGAACATTGTTAAATAAAAAATTATTGATTTATAATAATTAATTAATTTACAAAATCGATCGATTAATTAATAAATTAGTCTGTTAAAAATTTTTAAAGATAAATTGGCTAAATTAATTGAATTTTTAATCATTAATTTTAATACATTAATTTCTTTAAATTAATTACAGTCCAAGTGATACCTAAAAAAGTTATATTTTGCATCAAACAGTGATATTAACTTTTTTTTAATAAAAAATTGCAGTTATTATTTTTAAACGTGTATTAAACATATCATTAGATAATTCATAATAGAATACGTATTGAACAAATTATTAAGTAATTCGTTGTAATCACAAATTATTTGTTTTGAGGAAGTCATTTAATGAATTAGTGACTTAAAACTAAGTAGTATGTGTGATTCAGTTTATGTTTACCGGTTTCGATATATCTTTAATTTTAATTAATTATTTTTAAAATATATTTAAGTTAATCACATTCTGTTATCATGATTTTAAAGATTATAATAACTTATATTAAGAGACTTTTAGGAATTAAGACGTTCTAACAAATGGACACCAATATTATTTTTTTAAACTGAGGAATCAGCGATCTTTATCTTTTAAATGTGTACTTGATAACCCTCTTGATTGACGCAATAATTTGTAAATCACGTTAATTGGATACTTCGCACTAAGTAAACCATCTACGACAGACTCGGCTACCCAAATATAAAAGGCAGATATAACAAATTATATAGTTTAATTTTTAAAAATATTTTTAATTTAATATCGAAAATTTTAAAATTTTTAATTAAGTAACCGTCCTTTTAAAATTTGTATAAAGCGTATTAAAATATATATAATTTAAAATACGCCGAGCATATTAAACACCACATTAATAATCATTTATTAGTCACTTCAACAAAACAACATTTTTACCTAATTATTCGAATCTTGAAAGATTAGGTAATAAATTAAAAATTTTAAGAAATAAATACTTTTAAATATATTATTACTAAAAAGAATAACAAGTAAAGGCCACCTCATATTAAACCTTATTAATCACAAACAAGTTTATGATTCATTATGATCCCCGCATGCTTTAACAACAAATAACTTTGTTTTAAAGCAAGATTTTGATTTATTTTGTTTCCTTAATTAGGGAACAAGGTAGTCACGTAACAACAAATTACATATCTAGCTCCTTTAATAAATGGGTACGAGTATGATTAACAATAATAATGTTGGTTTAAAGCAAGAATTCGGTTTAGTGTGTTCCCACAGATTTCATCGCACTCAAGTTAATAAGAAATTACATACTTACCTGAGTTTAAATACTCATGATTATGACTCCACAAGGTCTAAATTTCTAAGTGAAGGTTTCTTTAATACATAATACGGTGTTGGTCACTTAGTAGACGACTTAAAGCTTGTGTTTTACAATATCTAGAGCATGTTTTATAGTATGCTCTAAACTTGCCTTTTCGTAAGAATTACGTGCATCTGAAAATATTAGACTTAAGATTTTGTTTGAGTTTTAAGTTATACGAGAATAATTAGTCAGCTTAGGTTATATTTGATTGGAGGTTAACAATGTGATGAATATAATATATATAATATTATTCCATCGTTTAAGAGAATGATTTATAATAGAATGAGATAGAAGATGAGAGTTTTATATTATATCACATTTCATCATAAATAGTAAAAATTGAAAACTTTCGATTCGGAGAGTTTATCGTGGAATGTAAAATGATAAATAAATTTATACTGTATTATATTATAAACTCTTCATCCAAACAATATTTTACTATATTACATTGTGAACCCTTCCATCTCTCCCAAACAACAATTTTCTAATATTACATTCATTTACATTCTATTCCATTATAAATCTTATATCTAACTAAACACAACCTTAGATTTCTAAAAGGCAAGTCTTGAGAGTTGACATATATTGAAAAGAAAGAGTTTGTGTTTCAGCTAACATACTTGAGGTCTTAGCTACAATCTTTTTTGTCTATTTTAGAGTTTTCATAGAAGTATGCTGTACTATTCCGTTGGTAATTTCTATTATCCCTATAACCCTCTAGCCAGGGTTCAAGTGTAAAAAAAAATACAAAAACATAAATTGTTTAATAAAAATCCATATATTTGAAAATGTAGAAATTGAAATAAAGAAGTCTATATTTCACACAAGGTCACGTAACATTTAACCATATTTGATTTATACGAAGAACTCATTATTAACTTTATTGAATAGTTTTAAAATTATATATAGTTTATAAATTATTATATAAAAGTACCTAAAAAAATTTTTTAGTTCAAAAGGTATAAAGATTTTCCTCAAACGTTGTCCAGATCTTAAGTAAAGCTTTCAACAATGGAAGCTCAAGATAACACTTTTTCTTTTTCTTTTTTTTTTTTCTCTTTCTCTTTTATTTTTAGAAACACGTGAACTGCTAAAATTGTGCATCTACTTCACTGGTGGCTGGTGGGTCAATTGCTGATTGAAACATTACATAGGATGTCACTAAACTTTTCACCATTACTCTAGTACACGTGTTGGAATTATTTTTATATTTTGAATCTATTAATTATTTTAAATAATTAAGATTAAAATTTATAAATGTAAATATAATAACCTAATGAATAATTTAGTTAAACATGTTAAAATTTTATTGAAGAAAATAACAAATTATTATTGTAGATGGAATATTTATTGAGTCTATAATAAGAAGATTTAACAGGGTTATTATAAATAATTGTTGGATTTTATATACTCATTAAAGTAAACTATGCATACATATAATAAAAGGACTGTACCTTAAAATATATGTAAAAAATTCTTACTATCTTTTTACTAGTTTTATAAAAATAATTAAAAACTTTAACATTTTAGTTAAAGATTTGCAAGTTTACTCATAATTTATAAATATATATAACATATATTTACATTATTCTTTCAATTCGTGTTATAAAAAATTAAATTTGTTTGATCAGTTTATTTGTGAAAATTTTGAACTGGTTAATTTTTTAATTTATGTTTCAATTTTTCGGTTCGATTTATTTTAATAACTTCTATTATTAAAAATCAATCAGTTTTTTAATCAATCAGTCAATTTTAATATACTAATCAATTTTTATAAATTAAAATAAACTAATTAATTTTTATATTACAACCTTTTTTCTATTTAAAATTTAAATTAAGTATAATTTGTTAATTATATTTCAAAATTTTAATTTTATTTATTTATTAATCGATTTTTAAATAGTCTAATATTTGTTAAATTTTTTAAATCTTAAATTATTTATCTTATTTACTTAATTTTCAATCTAATTTTTAACAACAAGAAAGACTACGGTGGATTATTTAAGCCGACCGAAATGCAAGTACTTTGGTTTCTAAAACAGTAAAAGTTCTCAAAATCATTTCTGCGATTCTATCAGAGAATGACATGTCGTTGCATGCGGAAGCTATAGGAACGCGCCAGCTTTTAGGGAGACGTTCGAGCGCTTTTGGTACGAATTGTCAGGCTTCGAAGATTGCTATGGCATGCCATGTTCGTTAATTAATGGCACTGATCGGTGATCAATTGATGTTTGAAATAATATCATCCAGCATCTGGAAACGGCCGGTTAAACATTTTTGATCTACGTTTTATGAGCGAACAAAATCTTCTATGCCTACTATTTTATACCAATTCTATTTTACGCAATTTTATTTATATAAATATGTAAGGTTTAAAGAAACTTACAAATAAAATCGCGTAGAATAAAATTGATATAAATAAGTGGGTACAGGAGATTTAATCTCTATACATCACTTCTGGTTTTGAAAAACGGTTTCTGATAAAGGATTTAGTACAATAATTATAGCTTAAAAACATGCTGTCGTGAGACCAATAAACCGAATTCCAATGATGAGCAAACATTGAGTACGAGCTTAATGAACCGCTACAGTAGTTCATTAGGGACGGTCTAGGTTCAACTCGTTTATTTCTTCAAATTAAAGTTAAAGGGTTTTGGATCCACGTCTCGTTTTTGAAGGATTAGATTTCTTATTTTGTTTTGGTTACGGTGTTTCTATCATATTTTATTAAATCTTATCCATATATTTACTTTGACCTCACATAAATATACGGATGAGATTTGATAGAACATGATTGAAATAAAATAATTCGAACGGAAGATTTGATGTGCTTAAAAAAAATTTTGACTGTCAAATTTCGTTCAATTAAAAATAATAACTTGTATAATTGCTAATGAAAAATCAAAAGTGTTAAAAGTTTCGCAAACTTTTCCGTAAACTTCTTTGGCACGAAGAAAAATAAAGACCAAGCACAAACGAAATAATAAGAACACCAAAAATTTGTTAACGCAGTTCAACATTCCTTACCTACGTCTGCAGAGCCCTCACCCAGCTTAATCACTTTCACCGAAGTATCTCTCAACCTTACTTCCCGTGAAAGAATTTCACACCTAATAACAGGATCGACTCGTGTTAATCTCGTCAGAGAATTTTTCTAACTATTTTCACTCAAACAATAATTAATAAAAAATAACTCAAGTACTTAATCAACTAAGAACTGAAAGACAATATACTTGAGATAAAAGAAAGAACAACTTTCCGAAAGGTTAAGCTCCACTGAAATAAATCTGAAAGTCGTCGCAACAATAATGAGCTGATTCTCATAAACACCAACACGAAGCCACAGACCAAAACAACCAATCAAACATGATTTAGCAAAATAATCGCGAATAGATCCAAGAAGAACAAGTCTGGAAAATCAGAAATTAAATTATGATGTAAAGTTATCTCCTTAACCAATTAACCAAAACTTCCAGCAATCAATTAACCAAAACTTCCAGCAACGTTATCTCCTATCCCTCAAAGCCATGATCCCAAAAACCAACCTGAGCTATGTTTTTCAAGTGTGTCATTAATGTCCACTAAATAGCTGATTGCCAAAATTCCTAAAACCACATGAGTTATATTTTCGATGCCGCACACACTCACATGGACTCAATGTCACACACACACCTGTTGCTTTATTGCCGTGCACACACACTAATTGCACACTAACATTTATTATCCCACCTTGACATAAGATATCCTTTTGTCGTTGATTCTTAGTAGGAGCTGAATTACTCATTTAAAGCAAGAGACTTGGAGAAGATTAACGCACACCACACTCAAGCATGCTTCAACGTCTGTCTTTCACATACCCATGAGATTTGTTTCAGTTATGGAATAACACTCTTCACCGTCGCATATATCTTTCAGCTCTCACACCACCGCAATTCTTTATCTTGACAATTAACACCCACACATAGGAGATTAACTTCAACTGTATGTTTTTCTCCCTTCACAATTCACGCACGCCCCACTGCAGCAGTTTCACCACACTTAGGATTCACATCAACTTCATTTTTGCACGCTGACCTCTTTGACAGACTTCTATTGTAATTAGGAAATGTGCTCAATCCCACTTAAATTAAAAAAAAGCAGCAATCTCATCCTTTTAATTTCATCAATCTACAAAACCCACATCCAGCAGTAATTTTCAACACATTCAGTCATAAGATAATTCCAATATTACCATGCTGATAGACTCCAAAAGTTATATCTTATATTTCCAATTAAAATGCCAAAACTAAATAAAAGATATATACAATATATCCTAATAATCTCTCCCTTTTTGGCATTTTTTGTCATAACTTTAGAACTCCAAATAAGTAATCATAATTGGACATATAAAGATGAAATTCACAATGCTCCCCCTTAATTAAACATCAAGTTCCAAAGAACATCACAATTATACAATCATCCAAATTTCTCCTCCTTGAGATAAAAAGATGCCAAAAAGTACAATGAATAGTCACGCATATACCCTGAAATCTCCCATTGAATAGAACATTCACTATAAACAATTTGATGTCTCCCCTTTGGGACAAAACAGTATCAAAACACATAATCATACCAGCGGAAGAGTTATAAGCACACTAAGAAGACAAATTACCACCTTCAAAACACTAAGAGATATACCTAAAAAAAAGAGAGATACCCGAGAGAGAGATCCATACTGATGAGAGAGCTGAGGAGTCTTCTGTGGAGCCAAATAGAAGTCACAATGCAAATTACTAAAAAAGATGGGACGACAATGGCAACATAAAAACTAAAGAATTAAAGAAAACATTTTTTGACTTTTCTTTTCCTTTTCCTTTTTTTTAATAATAACAACAAACTATACTTCAAAAATGTAAAGCACACAATCCCGATGCTCTTCCTGGGATTATTTCTCATCATATTATCTCGATCATCAATTGTCTAATTGATTTCTTCATCTGAAGTAATAGACTTATCCTCAGTTTGAACAATTGCTTTAAAAGTAGTAACTAACTGTGAATCTTGTTACTTTCTTGTTTTTCTTTCACTACATCTTTGTGCTTGTCCTTGACCCTTTCTAACCCAGGTGAATTTCGGTACTAAAGGCTGAAATTTATGTGAGGGATGTAGAATTCTTCGGCTTTGACTTCTTTCAAACAGCATCTGCTGTAACTGATAACATATTGGGCTTATATGCTCAATAACTCCGCAAAAATGACACGTGGATACAAATCTTTGATTCTTTCTTAATGTTTCTTCTTCTCGGACTGATCTGGATATATCATTTTTCTCCTCATTCACTTTAGAGCACTCACCTTTGTAACCAATGCCTTGAAGATCCCATTTAACCTTATTGATTTCCATTAACTTTTCTAGTTTTTCTGTGCCTCCATTCAACATTCTCAATCCCTTTTCGGTACTTACTAATCTCATTCTAGCTTCACCAAGCTCATCTGACGTCAACGTCAATTTCTTTTCTAAATCTTGGATGGTGTTCTTTAAGGAGAGATTCTCTTCCTTTAACTTTTCATTCTTTCTACATATTTTCACCCATTTTTTATACATTAATTCGTAAGCCTCGTAAATGTTCTCTTTTTTATTACTTGAACCACTTTTATCACTGTCATAATCTGAAATCAAGCTTTGAGTAGAATCATTTGCGTTTTTTCCGAAAATTTTCAATTTTCTCACTTTTTCATCTTCAGTTACTTCCTTCTCGGTTACTGTTAAACAAATAACTGGACTTTTGCTATGCAACGCAACTAACTTAGCATCATTAGTGATTTCTTCTTCACTATCATATTCACTCTCGGATTCATTCTTACTCCAAGTGCCAGTAAAGGATTTTCCTTTTCTCTTCTTCAAAGTATTTGCACACTCAACTTGAACATGTCCAAAGCCTTGACACTCATAACGCTGGATTTTCTTCACCTTCTTTTGACCCTTTTGAGCTTTGACTTGTTGCTTTAGATTAGTATTTAATGAGCTTCCACCATATTATCTGAATTCGGATTTGTCCTTTTTCATTCTTTTTAGCCATTTGCCAAAGTTTCGTGTGAGTAGTACCAAGTTTTCTTTTTCATCAGATTCCTCTTCTGCATCATTCATATCTTTACCAGTCTTAACCTGTAACGCCAGTCCTTTGCTTCTGTCTTGCTTGCCCTTTAAGAGATTCATCTCAAATTTTGTCATGTTTGCGAAACTAGGATCTGCACTAACTTGCTAACAATTTTTGAAACGGTGACCCTCTCTGATACCAATTGAAAAGTTGAAAGTGTTAAAAGTTTCGCAAAGTTTTCCATAAACTCCTTGCCACAAAGAAAAATAAAGACCAAGCGCAAATGAAATAATAAGAACACTAAAAATTTGTTAACGCAGTTCGGCAATCCTTGCCTATGTCTGCAGGGCTCTCACCCAGCTTAATCACTTTCACCGAAGTACAATAGATTTGTCTAAGGCTTTACTGAGCTGACACCACTCAACCCTTGACACTATCTCTCAACCTTATTTCCCGTGAAAGAATTTCACACTCAATAACATGACCAACTCGTGTTAATCTCGTCAGAGGATTTTTCTAACTACTTTCACTCAAACAATAATTAATAAAAAATAACTCAAGTACTTAATCAACTAAGAACTAAAAGACAATACACTTAAGATAAAAGAAAGAACAACTTTCCCAAAGGTTAATCTCTACTGAAATAAATCTGAAAGTCATTGCAACAATAATGAGCTGATTCACATAAACACCAACACAAAGCCACAGACCATATGCAGCCAACCAAACACGATTCAGCAAAATAATCACACACAGATCCAAGAAGAACAAGTTTGGAAAATCAGAAATTAAATTATGATGTAACGTTATCTCTTTAACCAATTAACCAAAACTTCCAGCACTCAATTAACCAAAACTTCTAGCAACGTTGTGTCCTATCCCTCAAAGCCATAATCCCAAAAACCAACCTGAGCTATGTTTTTCAAGTGTGTCATTAATGTCCACTAAATAGCTTATCGCCAAAATTCCTAAAACTACATGAGCTATATTTTCAATGCCGCACACACTCACATGGACTCAATGCCACACACACACTTGTTGCTTGATTGTCATGCACACACACCAATTGTACACTAACATTTATTATCCCACCTTGACATAAGATATCCTTTTGCCGTTGATTCTTGGTAGGAGTTGAATTACTTAATTAAAGCAAGAGACTTTGAGAAGATTAATGCACACCACACTCAAGCACACTTCAACGTCGGTCTTTCACATACCCATGAGATTTGTTTCAGCTATGGAATAAAACTCTTCACCGTCGCATATATCTTTCAACTCTCACACCATCGCAATCTTCTTCATCTTGACAATTAACGCCCACATATAAGAGATTAACTTTAGCCGTATGTTTTTCTCCCTTCACAATTCACGCACACCATACTGCAGCAATTTCACCACACTTAGGATTCACATCAACTTCATTTTTGCACGCTGGCCTCTTTGATAGACTTCTACTATAATTAGGAGATGTGCACAATCCCACTTAAATTAAAAAACGCAACAACCTCATCCGTTTAATTTCATCAATCTACAAAACCCACAAATCCAGCAGTAATTTTCAACATATTCAATCGTAAGATAATTCCAATATTACCATGATGATAGACTCCACAAGTTATACCTTATATATCCAATTAAAATGCCAAAACTAAATAAATGATATATACAATATATCCTACCAGTTAATATTAATGTAATTATATTTTTATTACTTATAAGAATTACATATTTAACAAAAGTTAAAGACAAATTATTTTTAACTAACTGAAATTGTTTTAATCTCTTATATAATATTTATTAACAAATTATTAATAAAATTATTTTATTTTATTAAAATAAATATTTTAAAATTTAAAATATAAATTAATTATTCATATTTGTATTAATAATTACTTTTAATTAATAAATACATAATATTAAATCAAATTATTCACAATTATTATTAAATTAATATTATATATTTAGTTATATATATATATTTAGTTAACAGTAAATCAAAAGAAAAGAATCAGAAAATAAAAACTATTTTTTATAATTTTCATAATTTTTGAAAAAGAAGAAACTAAAATTAAAAACTCAAATAAATAAATTTTTTACTGAATTTAAAAACAAAAGTCAAACAGACCCAAAAATAATATTGTTTTAGCATAGCGTATTAAAAAGATATTATTTATTTTAACTTATTAAAATAATATTATTTTAGCCGGTTCTCATAAATTCAACTCCAACTTTTATGATTTTAGGTTAAAGTGAGTTGAATCCGACCGATCTCTTTCTACTATCCTTTTATTTGACGTTTGACCATAAATAGTTTAGGTTTAAGCATTTGTGATTGTGAGAGGTCTTTAAGGTGAATTAAGTTTACCCTATAACTAATTTATAGTGTGTTTAAACTATTTAAATAAATGTTCATGACCATATAAGAATAATAATATTAATAATTGTAAAAAATTAAGAATATACTTCATCTCAAAATAATGTCAATTTGAGAGTTAAATATGCAAGAATGACATTAGAACACGTTGGGATTAAGCCGAAAAAAGAGTCCGGACTCGGCCCAATCAAGTCAGGCTACGTTTGAAAATTATATAATTTTTTGTTTACAGTAAAAAATGACATCCTTTCAATTAAAAATTAACTAAAAAATAGTTAGATTTGGACGTAACGGTTTGTAAATTTATAAAAAATTTATATTTAGATCCCACTGAATATTGCCAATGCTACAAATATTTAATTATAAGTAAAGAAAGTGAAAGTTCCAATCACAAAATTTTTAAAAAAGGTTTTTGGTGTTAAGAAGAATTTTTAACTTTTCACATTTCTCAACATTATATATAACAAAAAGAAGTTCTAAACTATTATTTGCATGATTAGTGACCATTTTGTAAAGTTTAGCATCCATGATGTTGACCAGACCTAACTAATTAAAAGACTAATCTAGTAGATAGGTTTGCTCAGCCCACATATAAGGTCATCTCGACCAATACTCTTAAGTGATGTGGAACTATGATACTCACTGCATCAATTCCCTCCATTACATAAGAACACATGTCCTGTGTATGGTCTAGGTCATTTTTTACTAGAGGACTGCTCCAAATTAACCCTACAGACCCACTTATGCCCACATGCGTGAAAACCCGACTCTGATATCAAATGATGTAGACTAGACCTAATTAACCAAAAGACTAGTCTAATAGATAAGTTTGCCCAGTCCACACATAAGATCATTTCAACCAATACTCTCAGATGACGTGGGAATATGATCTTCACTGCATCGTGGACTCTACAACTTAACTTTACTACCAAAAAGAGCTAGATCCACCGACCCTATTCTCAAAAATCAATGCTATTTGTGACAAAACAAGCAATAGCGACGCACATGGAATTCCATATCTCCATTCATGCCCTGATCGATGATTAATGACATATTCTTCAAACAAGTTAATTTCTCTGTTTTAGTTTGGGAAGGTCCCTCCGACTTTATGTAAGTTGGATCTTTTCTAGGCTCTACCTAGCTTGTAGATGGAGGCATTAGGGTTCTTTCTTTCACTTCTGCTTTGCCTGTTCTGGCTCATTCAGTGATTGCACCACCCACCATTCTCGCTATATCAGAGGTGAACATTTTAGACCCAACGTGCATGATTAGATTGGTTAATGTTTAATGGCAAAAGTGCAATTTAAATCTTTAGTTTTTAATCAAAATATGATTTGAACTCTAACGTTTTAAAATGTTTAAATTTAATTTTAACGTTCTCAAATGTTTAAAAAATAAACACTTAATAGATAGAAAATTTAACAAGGTTAAACTTTAATCAACTTGGTGTTGACGTAATCGCTAAAACTATACTTTTATATATTTTTAAAAATTATACTACTTAATTTTTATTACTCGTAGGTAACATTATGTCATTTAGATCCCACAAACAGATTTTAGAAAATATTACATTATTAATTGATTAAAATTTAATGTTGTTAAATTTTTTATTTGTTGAGAGTCAATTTTGAACATTTTAAAAATGTTGTAATTAAACTTGCTTTGAATCGTATGAGGTCAAGTTGTAATATAATGAAAACCTTAAAATCTAAATTACACCTTTTGCTTAATATAATTTCACGACTTGGTGTATTTAGAGATATTAATGAGCCAGGCCAGGCCGATGCCTATCCGTGACATAGTAAACTTAGGCCAAAATTGAGCCAAATAGGCCGATCTCTTTTTGACATCTCTGAGTGTACTGTAGTCCATCAAAATAAAGGGTTTCATATCAACTTGATAGTGGATGTACACCTATTAGTTTACCTTTCTTTTTGACCAGATTTGTAATTATTGTTGTTGATTATCACAATTCTCTGGTCCCTTTTAACATCTCTAATTATATTGTAGTCCATCAAAATAAAGGGTTTCATATCATCTTTATAGTGGATGTGCACCTATTTGTTTACCTTTCTTTTTGACCAGATTTGTAATTATCGTTGTTGATTGTCACAATAAAGGGTCATCAAATTTGACAAACTTGCTCATATCCTGTGCTTTTACATGCTTTAAGACTTCTGCTAGCTTTTTTTTTTAAAAAAAAACTTTTGTATAAGCTGAAAAGATCAGCAAAACATATGGACATTGATAATCTAGATTTGGATTCCTCTTTTGGTCGAATGTTGTTGCAAACTTACAGGACACGTTGACGAATTTTTGTAAAATAATGTCGGAAGTGATTTCGGCGTTAGAATATTCCGATATTTAAGTTAATTTTTAGTCCTAAGAAGTTGAGAAAAACGCGAGAATTCAAGATTGTAATTTTAATTATTCCATTACTTCAATCTACTTTTTTGTTTAAGTGTGAAAGAATCATTCTTACAAGTGTTTAGACCATTTTGTATCATGCCGACTAAAAAATGGTACGAAATTAATATATACCATACCGGATAAAGGTACCCTTTGGCATCGATTTGTACTACTAATATTAGTAAATATAATCATACATGAGTCTTAAATTTAATGACAATGAATTATATACACCCAAGAAGGGTTTAATAGTCATTGTTCTTGAACTAACTACCAACGGTAGTTATCTTGTTTGAATGTTAAAACCCAAAGAACAGGTAGTTATCTTGTTTGAATGTTAAAACCCAAAGAACAAAAGTACGAAGGAGATCTTCTAATGTGTCTCTTCAAGACAAGTGCTTTTCGTACAGAGAAAAAATAGAATAAAATTCTCTGCAGAATATAAACAATGTATTTTAATCGGTGAAATTCTAATAAGAATACATGATTCTTTGTTTTTTATATGCATATGAAACGATACTATGATTTACGTGATCTTTGTGATTATGTTTTATCATATTTAGTTAGTATTAAAGCAGGTTTTTTTTTTTTATGCTTGATGCATGCATAAATATGTGATTTGTGATATGATATTTCTTGCCATATCATATATCTGTTTTACGTTTATGTTTTTCCTCAGTCTGTTTCTTATAATCCAAACCAAGTTGGTTTTTCTTTTTGTCTCTTCTTTCACGAGTGTTGGGAAGATATTTGTTGACGGTGAAAAAAAATTGCATGGTCTTCAAACACAAAATAAAGACAACGTTGTTTTTCATTTTCGTTTCTTCTCTTTAAATTCTTTTTTTCGAAGTCAGAAGAGTTGTTTGTTTTTTGTTCTTCTCGTTAGGATGCTTTTATTTTCCTGAAGATTAAAAAAAAAACACTTAGAAACTTAACGCAGTGAAGAAGAAAAGACTTCTTCCTAACTACATTCTAACGTTGGATAAGACAACGTGTGCATATGTGCACATTATATATAAGATATGCATATGGCTATAAACAACAGATACGTTGTTATAGATATATATATAAGTATAATAAGACAAAAAGTCTTATCAAATTGTTCTTGATAACCTAGAATTGGTTCAGGCTTTGGACTTTGAGATTCAACAATAAGGTTTGTGATACTTTTAGGCTGCAATGACACGTAGAGAAGTAGTTAAAGTTTCATGAATGGATCATGTCTCTGTAATGTCTAATGGGCTCATAATTTAATTACATTGATGTTGGGCTAAACCTTATTATCTATGTTAATAAATTAAATTAAATGTAGCATAAAGAATTAGAAATAAGTTTTCTAATTTACAAAAACTAATTTGTTTAGTTAAAATAAGAAAGGTTTTTCATTAGAAATTAGTTTTTTAATTAAGCCAAGATAATTGATTAGTTCAGTTATAAGTTAAATTATAAATAAGTTTCTAAATGATTAGATATTAAAAGCATATTTTGATTAGTTCAATAACTTATTGAAAATAATAATAAATTAAATTATTTCCATGTATGAGTATAAGTTCGCTGTGTGTTAGACAAAATAATTTGTTATTTTGTATACTCTTATGATTCTTTAAAAAAAATTTCAGGAAAATGCCTATTATTAAGCAAACGCCTAAGCTTATTCGATGTGAGGCACAGAAGAGATGAATTGGCAGCATGTATGTACAGTTAGTCAACATGCGTTTAATGCCTAGAGATGGTCTAACACAACATGTTATTGCAGTTAATAACATGATGTAAGAGTTATATTTTAGAGATTGCTTAGCTTACGCAGATGTTGAAGTAAAGTATATAACTTTGCTTGCGACATTACCTCAACCTCAAGGCAAACTATTACAAATGCTTTGGACTAATATGCCTAAGGAGAAGACTTATAATTTGTTAGTGATGACATTTATTAAAAAGATGCGTAGAAGAGAGTTGATTAGGATTTTGTATCCTCTAGGTCTTCCAATGGAAATAGTAAGAGCTGTTGTAAATCAAGCTTCGCGAATTGTGTCACGCGAACTCGTGAACTCATTTCATCGTAGGGTTCGTTACCTATAGACTGTTCGTAGGTTGAAGCACAATTAATACAATATGTTGTTTTATAAGAACAAAGTCTTAATA
>JAOQMS010000006.1:1810989-1843639 GCA_027563885.1 Erythroxylum longipes | reverse complement strand
AAAAGAGAATTGAGAACAGAGGAAGGTCGTTTATTTTAGATCATTGACTCGCATGAAAAGTATTCATAGATGGCCATCATCTCTTTAGTAGAGAACTTGAATACAGTCATGACACACAATAAAATTAAATGAGATCAAACAAACATGCTAATGCGAGATATGACCTAGGGTATAGCATACAATGTCTACTCAAGGAAACTTAAGTCCTAGGATCAATTTGTTAATCGAGATATCATATACTCCTAACAGATATATGGCAATGAGCTCTTGTCGTATGCTGGTCACACCGGTTATTGAACAAGTATGAGCACTATAGAATTTTTTGTTTAATTGGATTAAAACCCATCATGTGTGAGTAGGAGATAATAGATTATAACACCGTTGGTAGTTATCTTATTTGATGTGAAAGTAACAATAAGTTATTTTTATGATACCATAGAGAGTGCGAATAAAACAATCAAGGTTAATTTGAAAAATATATCTTCTTACACCATACCTTATTTTATAGGTCTTGTTTGTTAAATGACTTACCCGTTATTTTTTGGAGTATTGAAATGTTTTAGGTCAAACAACTAGAAAATATGTTTAATAATCAGCTGATTGGATTACCGATTAAATTCAATGAGCTGATTTTTAAAAAGTTCCTAACAAGGAGCATTTTGTTCTACAACGTTTTATTCAATACATGAAAGGTCGATTGTACCCTTTGCAACTAGAAACATGCACAAACGAAGCCCTTTGTTAATTGAGACCATGCTTTTCGTCAGAGTTTAATATCTTCTTACCCATCAATACCTGTCCCCTTTCTTTTAAGAAGCTTTATATCTTTCAAGGATTCAAAGTTTAATATCTTTTCACCAATAAATAGAGATGGATGATTTTCATAAGTTGGATTGGCATGTAGAAGTTTTTTAATCCTTCCGAGTAGGTGGCATGCAGAAGATTTTTAGGGATGAACACATTTTTGATTAATAATAATAATAATAATAATAATATTATTATTATTATATTATTATTATTATTATTATTATTATTATGTTTTTTATTAGATTTATAAACTTAATTTTTGTAAAATTAAATATCTAAAATCTAAATTTTTATGAAAATATTCAAAGAAATACTAAGATATAGTACTCATGTCCTTATAATTTTTTTAAGTCATGTCTTCATAGTTGATTTTATCAAATATCTTTAACAAATAGTTGATGTTATCTGTTAGTTAAATCAGTTGATATAATTTACTGTTAGTTAATTGCTGATAGAATCAACTAAAAATTAATTCAATCTGTTGACTGTCAAACAAGGTCATAATCATTAATGAGAGGCGAAAAAGACAACTTTACTCTCTTTTGTTTGCAGCTAAATCATTTTTGAATCTCAATATCTATTTCAGACCAAGTTTTACAAAGACAACTAAAGTTAATATGAGAATACTATTAATTATTACAACAATTGTTGCCTATATGATGGTGTAAGATCTCGTAAGTTCACAAATGAAGATTTATAAAGATGTTTCTGGTGATTTTAGGATGCCAATTACTATTTGTCAAAAGGCAAAGACTTGGTCTTTGTTTTATAGAATTTAAAACTTTAGGAAATGTATGCTATTGTTGTTATTAAGTTAAACATAATTATTGTAATTTTAATAATTTAATCTTATTTGTTTACTATGATTCTTAATAGAATAAGTACTTTCGTAATTCTAATTTGTCTTGAACATATCAATTTTTTAATGGATGGAGAGTCATTTGGAAGATATATTGGATAAGAAAATATTGACATGTCAATTGATGCAATGAATTTGAATGATGGTGATGATGAAACTCTTCTCAATGATGAGAATTTTATACTAAATAAAAATTAGGATTAATGTGATTTGTGCCAGTATAATGAAGTTCTAAGTTTTCATTTCTTTTTTTCTTGTAATTTCACTTATATTTTATGTACATATTAAATTATTTATATACAATATAAATATAATTGTAAATGTTTTTATTTCAGGTTTCGCTTTTAGTTAGTTGTTTCGTCGACACGAAATTTTGTTGTAATACTCAAAAAGTCATCAATATTTTTTATTCTTTTTCTTTAACGTTTTGATATAATTATTATTTATTATATGATAAAATTGTATAATTTTAAATACTTTATATTGTCCATAATTTTATAGCTGTATGGTGATTAAATAATTTTTCATATTAATTAAGGTTATTATTTATATGTGAAAAGTAAAATTAATAGAAATAAATAGATTGTTGTTATTTTAATTTTTATTATTATAGTTTCGGAAACAAAGTTGGTGTAAAATTATAAATTATATAATATAATATATTGAAAAACTATTTTGTAATTTTGACAAAATTCATGAGTTATTTTATAATTTTAAAAAATTACCTCAAATGGTGCCTATTATTAATTTGTCCCATTACAATACCGTATCAAAACTAATTTCTGACTCCAGTATCGATTGATGTTCATAACCTCTGCCCATACTTCATTCTTTAAATATGAGAGCCTGGAATTATCAAACCTGTTGAGAATTATAACGTTGAGTTGTCTACAAATGACGATACTATAACTTCTATATTACATCATGACTTTAGATCGGCTTCTAATTAAGTGTTATTAAATCTCAAACTTTACATGATTATCATTTTGATTTTTTTTATTATAGTTAATATTATCTAAAATATCTTTATAGACCAATAATTTAAAATATAAAAAAGTAATTTAATAATTATTATTATAAAAGGACAAGTTTTTCTTATAGTTTAATAAATTTTAGAAAAATCTCTTGATCTTTAAAATTTCAAAAAGAATCATTCTAATTTTTAGCTTTTTAAAAAACTATTTCTCTTAAACTTTGGTGAAAAATTAACAACCAAAGACTAACAAAATAATAAAAAATTATTTTTCAAGTAAAAGACGCAAATTTCTCTTATAATTTAAAAAACCTCATAAAAATATCATGATTTTTAAAATTTTTGAGAAACTCCTAATTTTCAATTTTTAGGGAATAAAACTCTTTCTCTTAGATTTTAATTGAAACATAATGACAAAGTACATATACTTTGAACATTAAACGTGGATTAATTAAATGTTTCTAATATAATAACCCAACTTAACTCTTAAAATTAAATCGATACTAATTAAATTGTACTTAAATTACTAATTTAATATAATTATAATAAATTATTAGTTTGAATCGAATTTAATTAAATTGATTTGAGCTTAAGAGTTGAGTTGAATTATCATATAAATTATATTTGATTAACCCATGTTTAATGTTTATATTATGCGTGTTTTATTATTATTATTTTACTTTCGATAAAGATGGTATTGGAAATAGAGAATAGAATTTTGTTTTGTACCGGTTAGAGAATCGTACGAAATAAAGGTACTTATGTACTGGACGTAAATATTAGTCAGTATTAGTCTATTTGGTTTGGCATCGACTGGTAGCCATATACCGGTCACTTCTGAAAAATTTTAAAAATGTAATGACTAAATTATAAAATTTTAAAAGAAAAGGAAAGAAAACAAGATGCTTGATGCCAAAATTTCCGAAGAAGATTCCTGGTTGATCTCTTTCACGATGGGCGTTGGGTTGAGCCTACCGTGCGGGTCTCAGACAACACAATGGTTATGGCTGCATTTCATACACTTCCACAGGTATCCAATTCAACATCCACTCAATGAGGCACGTCAGTGCATTCGTCAATAAAACCTTAACATCGCCAATAAAGACTTGCATGGCTGGAGTAGGATTATAAAGGGCCTGGTCATCAACTATCCGATTCAAATTTGATATGATGGAATTCAAGTTCGTTCAGCTTATTCTAAAATTACATCTTTTAATTTTAAAATTTTAAAATTAAAACAAAGTCATTTTGAAAAATTAAACTAAAATAATATCAATTTAAAAATTAAATTAAAATAATATCGATTTAAAAAATAATTGATAATTTTTAAAAAAATTATGTACAGCAATGTTTAATATTTTACATATATAATTACGTTATCATACTATTATCAAAATTGATATAAACTTCTGTGTAATATTCACAAGTTATTAGTAGAAATTCTACTATCATAGAATTCTAACTTATTAGTGAACTTGGTTTTCAGACTTCATGTATACATCAATATCATACATTGGACTAAGCAAATCCAAAGCTTGGCTTGTTTTATTGGACCGTGACCCAAATCGCTGGAAGTACCTTATTGCTTTGGATGAAGTAGCAGCCCTATTTAGCTATCCGTGTCACAGCTCTCTGAGAACTTTGGACCGTTGATTATAGAAAAATGTACGGTTCAGATTGAATATCCAAAATTTACATCCCGCCTGACAACTCACTCCTATTGGCCCTTCGAAGCGCACACGGATAGCTATCCGAACCGCTCAAATCTAAGAATTAGCAGCCGTCGATAGCTTCATCATCCAACGGATCAAAATCCATTATCCCGTGAATCCCGACTGCCTTTGAAAGCCGAAAGTTTTCAAGTTCCCGCCTTTTTCAGCCCCATTCACCATAAATAAGCCCACACGTTCCTTAGCTCTTCCATCAGTTTACCAAGAAACGAACGGAAACTTGCATTGTGTGATCTAACACTCTCTCATCTTCAGCGAACAAGAATGGCCCGTACAAAGCAGACCGCAAGAAAATCCACAGGAGGCAAGGCCCCAAGGAAGCAGTTGGCCACAAAGGCCGCTCGCAAATCGGCTCCGGCCACCGGCGGTGTGAAGAAGCCCCACCGCTTCAGGCCAGGAACCGTCGCCTTGAGAGAGATTAGAAAATACCAGAAGAGCACCGAGCTTTTGATCCGCAAGTTACCGTTCCAGAGGCTCGTCAGGGAAATTGCGCAGGACTTCAAGACTGATCTCAGGTTTCAGAGCAGCGCTGTTGCGGCTCTTCAAGAGGCTGCAGAGGCTTACCTTGTTGGTCTCTTCGAAGACACCAATCTGTGTGCAATTCATGCTAAGAGAGTCACAATCATGCCAAAGGATATTCAGTTGGCTCGTAGGATCAGAGGAGAGAGAGCTTAGATTGTTCATAGTTGAGATCAGCATGTTTGTAGTGATTTCAAAGCTGTTATTTAGCTCATCAGCAGCGTGTTAGTCATTCTGGTTGGAACTTCTCTGTTCCATTATGCGATGGGAGTGTTAATCATTATTGAAATCTAAGATCTAATTTGACATTTGAATGTCATTTTTAATCTAATTGTTAAACTCTAATTTATCAAAAGTTATGTAATTGATTGGTTATTATATTTATCTGAACATTAAATTAATTAAAATTTAAATAAATTTAAATTATATTAAATTTTATTTTAAAATTAAATTAATTCATAACTATTGTTTTTATGAAGCTGATATTTTAATTTTTTATTAAATAAGTTTCTTTGTAGTAATTTTAATATATTAATAAATTTTATTAATTAAAACTATTTTATAAATTCTTATATTGAAAGCTACTATTTAAACTTACAAATTATGTACAAACTGAATCAAACGGAGCATCATACTGTCACTCCTCTTTCTTGCTCTAGTTAACTTTAGGTCTTGCCTCAGTAGAGTCGATCGTCGATTCCGAAGGTCAGCTAATCCGGGCGGTCTTCTCCGAGGGAGTGGAGCATCTTATATCGCCGGCCAACATTTCCATCTCTTTGGAAGCAAAGTTCGGAAAAAGCTACGCAATGCCGGAGGAGTACGACTACGGATTTGACGTGTTCAAAGGCTCACCTCCGCCATGCTTAGCTCAACCAGGTGATGGACTCCTCTGCCGTCCACGGAGTCACGAAGTTCAGGTGATTGATCTGATGCCTTGAGAGTCCGCCGGCAGTTTCTCGGCTTGAGACGTCTCGTCTTCCGGCCGACGTTCACAAAGGGCCGATCCTTCCTGCTAACGATCTCCCTACCGATTTCAATTGGCGCGCCCTTGGCGCTGTTACAAGTGTCAAAGATCAGGTGTATGTTAACCGTTACGACTCGCGTTTTTCGGATATTGCTCGACATACGCATGGTTTGTTGTATGTACGTCGAGAATTTAAGTTGATGCTTTCGGTTTTTATGTTGTAGGATTCGGCGCGGTTCCTGCTGGTCTTTTAATGCGACTGATGCTCTAGAACTAGAAGGAACTTGCGTTTCTTGAGCGAACAGCAACTTGTAGATACCACGAGGTTTAACTCTTCACCTTCTTTTGCCTACTTCTATAGGCTTTAACAGTGCTGTTTTGTTTAGTTTCTCTTATATTTCTCCATTCGCGTTGTTCTTAATCTGCTTTTTTCATACTTAGTAGTATTGTGTTTATTACTTTTTGTTAGGATCGAAATGAAACACTTGTTAAATCAAACTACATTAGAACCTCTATTTGCTTTTTGTTTCTGATTTAGTTCTTTCTAAATTTTAAATTGTTGCTATCTAATGTTTCATATTATTTCAACTAATTGTTTCAGTAGCTGGTTTTACCAAGTCAATTCTTCTAGGTTATGCATTACGACATTCTTGATTATGAATTTACGGATCTGAAAATCGTTTGTATATATAAGACCAAGATCCATTCATCTTTTAGTGGCGAACTTTCTTGAAGTTTGTTAGATCCTAAATCTCTTTGTTTGGCATTATTTAGTTGCCTAACTCCTTCTTATTTAGTCCTTTTAATATCATAATTGAGATATGTATATCAGTTGCGAAAGAAAACTGAGAGTTTGCTGTTTCATAGAAGTATGTGATATTTGTTTTCTTGCACAAAGATATAGATAAGATCTCTGTTTTCAGGGCTCCTAAGACTGTTTTTCAATTTAGATAAGATCGCAATATAAATTTTGTTTCCTTCATAGTACTTATGTTGTATCAAGTTTCACCTTTTATTACTGATCTTCACTCGAACAAAATTTGTAATATTTGTAGTGCGATCCACAAGAATATGGTGCATGTGGCTATGATTGCTATGGCGGGTCAATGAGCACTGCCCTCGAGTATACTCTCAAGATTGGACTCGAGCGGAGTAGTGGTCTTTGCGCCGGACTCCCTAATCCTGGCACCTGTAAATTTGACAGGAACAGAATATCTGCATCTGTATCCAACTTCAGCGTCTTCTCCGTGGATAAAAGATAAAATTGCCGCAAATTTGATGGAAAATGGCCCTCTTGCAGGTAAATTCCTGCCCTTTCTCTTCTTTCTGGGCCTTGGCATTTACGTATGTTCAATCCGTTCTTATGTTCTGATGCGAGCATGCGTTTGAAGGTGGACTGACAATCAAAATATTTTCGTTGCCTTGGCATGGACAATGGGTATCAATGCCATGTTTATGCAGACATAAATTGGTGGAGTTTCCTGCCCATACATTTCCTCCAAGCGGCAGGATCATGGTGTGTTGCCTGTGAGGTGTGGATCTGCTCCTGTCCGCTTTAACGAGAAGATCATAAAAAATTCTTGGGCAGACAACTGGGGAGAGAAGAGAATAGGTAAATTCCATAATGAACCTAGGTGTAGAGATGTCACTGGCCCGGGCTGACTCTAGGCCATTGTGGGCTGGGATGAGTCGCCCTACGGTCTAGCCCGATCACGGGCTAACTAGTGTCGTTTTGAATTTTGGAAGTAACGGTTAAGCCACAGGTTGGCCCGTGGTCTAACCTACCTTAACCCGTAACCTGCTCGTGGCCCATTCGACAGGGTTAGGTAGATTGGGCCGGTTTTTACATCCTTTTCTCATTACATGGTTATTATTTTGCTGTCTTTCGTATCATAATTGGGTTGAAATATCTTTAAATATTATAAATTATTTATTGGTATATAAATGTAGTTTTGTTTAATGATTAAGACGACCATCAAAATAGTTATTTTCAAATTATTTTCCTTAATTTTATTAGGAGTCGTAATATCTGCGGAGTTAACAGCGTGGTCTCATCTGTTGCGATTTTTAAGAAGTCAGCTTGCTAGAGCATCACTTTATCTGGTAAGTTTTATTAGATAACTGAATAATTTAATTATATGACCTTCATTTTAATGGTTATTGTAATTTATATTGACTGAATTATTTTTGGATATGATACATATATACATAATAATTTAATTAATATGAATTATGTTGATCATAAAAACCGTCAAATTCATCGCTTTCAAGTATTTTCTAGATAAAAATGGTGATGTGCTATCGTGCATGTGAAATATTGCATCGTATATAACATTTAGTAGGCTTGACAATCAGATTTTGAGGTTTCAATTTAAATTCGAGTTATTCCATCATGTCTTAAATTTAAAAATCTTTTAGAAATGATGACATTTTAAACAAAACTATGTATCATTTTTTAAAAATTCGAGCCTGACTGAATTTGGGCTCTTTGAGCCTAATCTAAACCCAAAGATTAATTTTCAAACTAGAATTAAACCTGAATGAGCCTGGCTATTCCTATCCCTTGAGCAGTAAAAGCTTTAATTGGAGTCGCAATTTGTGCAAATGCTGCTTTCTGCGTGCTTCTCTCGTGCTATTTTAGGTATCCTTATTGTTTTCAATATTTAGGGGGTGCTTGATTGATGAGTTTGGGAAAGAATTAATTGGTAAAAAATAAAAAGTGAGTAGTTAGTTGTTGATTATTATTATAGGGACAATAGTTTGATATCTCACTTTTAAGGAATCCTCTATACTTTCCATTTAGTAGAGAAATGAAACTTATTCTTTAGTAGTAGTTCTTTTTTTTAAAATATTTTTAATCACTAATTAGTCAAATACAATTAATTAATTATAATATAATTAATAAAAATATAATTTATTTATTATATTATATTATAATTAATAAAATATTATGATTAATTAAATTAATTAAATTAAAATATAATTCATTTATTAATTACAATATATTAATTGATTGATTGATTGATTTATTTAAAATATAATAAAATTTTATTTATGAATTCTTTTTTATAAACTAGTCACTATCAATAGTAATGTAGTCATTCATTCCTTTTAATGAACCGTCATAATTATAATGATAATATTCATTCTCATTTCTCACTATATTCATTCCAATTTTTATTACCATTCTCTTATGCGAACTAACCGTCTCCTTAATATTAGTAATGATAATTGAGAATATCTAATTACTAGATAAGAGAGTAATTAAAAGCAAAAACATCTGAATGTGATTTTCATGTCACTTTCCCTTAGAAAAGCGTAAATGAAAATCCTTATCCCATGTTTGATACAAATGTTACATGTACATTGCCTTGGATAACCATTACCAGCTTGTTAGATTATAGATTCTTTCGTTTTATATTGTCTTGTTGTTGTCTTTTTGGATAAAAAATATCTCAAGATAATTTCATAAAATATTATTGCAAATAGTCTATTTTTGATGGGTAGAGAAAAGAAAGACGGAAAATCGATAGTACCCATTGAAACTGAGCTAGGATTGAGGGCTACATTTACGCATGAAAAAAGTAAACGGCTTATTTTACGGGCCTAAGACCAATCAAGACACCGAAATCTCGAGTCTATATATTCAATAAGAAACGTTACCTAAAATATATATATTTATATAATAATAATAATAATAATAATAATAATAATAATAATATAAAATATAATATTATTATAAATCGTTAAGTTAAAACAGGAAATATTTAGAATATTTAATCAAAATGTAATTGATGGGTTAACATTTGGAAGTATAAATTAAATCTTACGTCATTGTTATTTATGTTTTACGTTTTGTTTTTAATTTTCAATCAATTATTTTAGCTTTGAAAAATTTTAAAATCTTAAGCCGTGATTATTCACAAGAACCAATGCACACTTTTCTTTTCTAAATTATGTCTTAAAATTTTATTTAATAAATATTAAATGATAAATAAAATTACTTTTAAAAATTAATATTATGTGATACGCTTTTATATATAAATATAATTATTACATGAAATCTATAAATTGATTGGTTAATTATTAATACAAATTGAATAGGTGCTTATAAAATTATTTAAATTAATTTAAGTATTAAATGATTATTTAATAGATAATATTATCATGGCTATAGCTTTACCTTAGTTATAATTTACGTTAACAAGATTTCGTTTATTAATTTAATGTATTTCATTACAAAAGACATTTGTAACCACATATATATTCAACTTCTAGAAACTTTTTTATATTCAGTTCCACTTTTTGTTCTAGTGTTGCAAATTTTAACTTTAACTTTAATTTTTAACTAATTTTTTTTATTTATTAATGAAAATGTAATTAAAATTTGATTAATAAGAATGTAAAACATTAAATAATATTTGACATGTAAAATCTTTGTAAGAAGATTTATTTAGTTTAGTTCTATATTTTTATTATATATAATTGCTTTAGTAAAATGTTTTATTTATACAATGATATTTTTAATTTTTTAATTTTTTATTCTCTTAGAACAATTTAAAAACTTTAAATATAGTGTCTGTTAAGATAGTTGTCAAAATTGAAATAAGTAAATTTTATTATTTTTGAAGTATATATTTAAAATTTTAATTTGAAATAAATTAGAATACTTATTGTTTGATAGCTAAATCACAATAATTGATAAAAGTATATATTAAATAATATTAATCTAATTAATAATAAATTTGAACAGTTTTGAAAATTTAATCTCTTAAATAAGTAAACAACTAAAGATATTTTTCTAATTGATAACGAAAAAAATTGTTATAATAATGAAGCCCCAATTTTCATGTGTTATAAAAAAAAAGAAAGAAAATAGAATTACAAATTGAAATAAAAACTCAAATAAACATATATTCATTTATTTAAATTTGAAATTAAAATAAAAAATTAGAATTAGAATTAGAGCTAAATGAAACTTAAAATTATTAACTAAGACTAAGAGAAGATATCAATAACTATTATGATCAATATAGATGAGGTTCAGACTCTCTTGTCCTACCTGTATTACTGTAGAACGGCATTGCACAATATAAATATCAAGAAATATTTACCTCACAAATGAAACACAATACAAATACAACAAGAAATATTTACACCTTAATAATGACAAACAAATGATACAAATGAGAAGCTGAACACGCTACTACTTCAAAAATAGTTTGATGCTGATTTGCATGTCGACCGGTTCTCTAGTTATTACTCTTCATCGAATTTAGTATAATCTTCTTTTCCTATCCTAAAGTGTTTGGTCCAATTTCAAAGAATGTATTTTCTTTACCATTCAACACTTAAATGTGTATATTCAATCCTAACCTTTTATATATACCGACCAGGATATTTATTAATTAACTTCTTCCTCATCGCCCAGTGAAGCAAATGAAAATGGATAGAACTTGTACCCATCTCCCTCATAGAACTTGTTTTGGAACTCTACCCAATGTAACCTTAAGGCATGTAAAAATGCACTTAGGGTTTCCATCACAAGCAGGACACCAACAGTAGCACATATAAATACTACTATGCCAATTATAAGGATTATGATGTTATTGAACCTGCAATGATTGTTATATGTTAATATCTAAAATATTTTGCTTTTACTATATAGCAAGGATATAGACTGAACTCACCCCCAGGCTAGCAGTAGAACTTTGTCATAGAATACACTTGACAATTCTGAATGGGCTAGACTGCAAGTCAGGTCAATTAAAGACATTAGACTCATCATATTTCGAATTGAATAAGCATTGCAATAAGGGTTGATAATGGCCAGGGCGAACTCAGGTCCTATCGAATTTTAAGCCAAAATTCAGGTGGCAATGATCCTAGACTGACCTTTTTTCGTTGACCAAAGTCGACCGAGATCACGTTTTAGGTAAAATAATATTATTTTGGAATTGGTAGAACTGACTTCAGGATCGTATTAAATCATCTAAGTCGAGTTTTGTTTAAAATCCGATCAACACGGGCTGTTGTCCGTTAATTCACGCCGGAATGACTTGGTTTGCCAACCCTATGATAATAAGGTCTAACCATCTGACCAAATAGATAAAAGATTGGAAGGCAGCTTTCAACTAGTTAATAACCAACCTGAGAGCCCATAATCGTAGATATGAAGCTGTATTAGATACTGCTCCAAGCACAAACTCAATGGTGTGTATAAGTTGATGTACGAAGACCTCACTGAACTCAAATTCCTCGTGTCCATGAGAATCGTACTGCTCCATTTCAAGAATGTCATCAGCACTGTCGAGCAAGGTATACGATCGACCTCGGTGTCTCTGAATACGAACATGAACATATCGTTTAAGAAAAATATTGAGATACATACAAACTAAAATTGCATGAATTTATAAGGGAATTTCTGACTCACTTCCTGGTGTTGCTTCTTCAAGAGAAATGGCTTTGGAAACAGCATCCACGGTACAGCAACAAGGGCTGCGAGTAATAACAAAATCTGGCAAAGGGACAAGAACATTAAAGAACGGGCTTACTCTGATGTTCCAAAAATAATAATACAATCTCCATTACGAAAATACTAACCTGCAGAAACTTCTGGCCAATGAAAAGCTGATTGTCGCCTAAATCATCAGCGGGATTCAAAAACATGTATATCATTACATGGTACAGATCAGCTTGTGAACCAGTGCACCACTTGACAATTATGAGAAGTGAAAGGTAACCAAACAAGCTGTTCAAGAAAATAATCTGGGGAACAAATTGGTACCTACATTAACATAATTATTCAGTCAAAAAAAAAAAAAACTGAAGCAGCCGAAAAGCAGTACATCTAAAACGTGCACACAGCGCCCCCTCCGCCGAATATATCTAAAGATTTTGATAGATTATTAAACTGCATATGGTACAATCAGTTAAAAGGGGTATTTTCTTTTTAAAATATTGGTCTTAAAAAATTAGATAATTCAGTTCAGAACATTGTCTTTATTAATACTTTAATGATTTAATTTACAAAACACCTAAAAACTGATATTTATAAAAACTATATAGCTTTTGTCTTCGTCAAAATGGCAAAAAAAAAAATTTATGTATTCCGTTAATTATATCATTAAAATATTAAGAGACAATATTTTAAACAGAATTATCTAATTTTTAAAAATCTGCAAATTTAATTAAAAATTTTAAAAGATTATATATTAAAATAAAAAATCTAATAAATTGGCACTTCTTAATTCATTCCCCCAATTAGATATAATTGCACTTTGAACAGCAATTTGCTAATCTTTAGGAAAGATATATGTTATAAATGTGCGAACCAGAAAGGATGAGAAGGATTGCTCACCAAATGTTCAGTTCATCTCCGAAAAATTTTGCATTGAAGTAGCTGATTATGGTCCCGAGATTCATTTGAGTCACTCCTAATAGGATTGACATCTTCATCTTCAACGAGTTCAAAAAAGGAAGTTCGCTTCGTGTACCATGCCACTTGGGATCAACTCCAAACGGATAAGTAGCACGCACCTTGATTAGACCCGCAGTAGAAGCATCCCTGCAAATATGAATTGTGTAGATACTTGCGAGTTGCAACAGATGTGCTATGCAGTTATAACGTTATGCGTTTATCAAAATACAGACTTATTACCTGCAGGACAGATTACGGCAACTGTAGGCAGAGGGCCCAAATAATTCAAATGGGACTGAGAAGAATTCATTATATATCAGTCCTGTGTATATTGAAAATATTGCCATCATCATTATAACATAGCGACCACCAAATGTCATTTCCATGATGTCACCGAGCTTCTGTTATTAGCAAAATCAAGTCAGTTGAAGTATATAGCAATTGAGAGAACAGTAGATTTAGCTCTACCTTAATTACTAGTAGGAATGGCAATAAAGTTTGTTCGGACCTAAAGTTAACGGTTCAGGTTGGTTTAACTGAACATCATACCTACTTTGAACTTTTTTATTTTTGGTTGAAACTTTTTTAAATTTATAAGTTGGCTTGATTGAAAACTCAAAAATTTTAATTTTTAATTAAATAAAATAATGACAAATTTATAAAATTATTTAAAATAAAAATAAAATAATTTGGGCTCTAGCTGTGAGTCACAGGCCTCTGCTCATACACTAATTTTGGACCCTGCTTAAGTTCAGCCTGACACACTACTAATCTTCCTTTTTTTTTTTTGGAAAACACTACCAATCTTCTTAATTAGGGATGACAACAGATCTTTTTTTTTCTCTCACCGAAGCCTATGCCGATTAGAATCGGGCATAAACTTATTCTAAAATGAGAGCCAGTTCAAAATAATGTCATCCCTACCCTAACAGCAAGACTTGGAGCGTTTACCTGACTGGAAAGTTTCTTCTCTCGGGCTATGAAATATAATGTTGCTGCCAGCAGGCAAATTCCATGACCCCAATCACCAAACATTACAGCAAATAGGAAAGGAAACGTTATAATTGTGTGTACACCAGGATTTGCTTCTTGGTACTTGGCTATTCTGAAACAATACTTTTTGGTAAACAGTTCTGAAATGCGATTTAAGATAGGCAATAAGTAAAAGACTATTCAAGAAATTGATACACACAGTACAAAGAGTATACAGTAGGCTACAATGTTGCAATGGACATAGAGACACTGTTTTGCTCGAAACGCATGAAACATGATTAATTCCCATCAATTGAGAGGCCCGAAGTCAAGACTACCATTTCCGCAGACGTTTTAGTTAGAAATGTGGCCAAAAAAACCAGAGCTCGAAGTCAAAGGGTTAAGTATGATTTAATTGAAATCATGTTCGAGATTGGGTATTTGGACCCAGTTGGGCTCGTAATCCAACTTGTTAATTTTTTAAAGCTCAATTAATAATCGCAAATCAGGTTGAAGTTAATGAACCAAATTATGTTTTACCCAAGTTCAAACTTGGGGACCGAACAACCTTAATTTTAAGACAATGCTATATTTTTATGAACATCTGTGAACTATGTGAACTATACATATCTATTCTCACAATAATGGTATATGATTCACAAATAGTCTAATCTAGTTCTTCTCAGCTAGAATAAACTATATGTATGTTGAACACAAAAATTCAGTTATTTGGTATAAATAGATGATACATTAAGAAAATTCAAAAGTATGCAGAAGTTATTGTCAGGTGATTTAAGTATATCATCAAATAAACTTTAGCCAACTATCAACAAAATGACTTCGGAAATTAAATGAGCTGCTCAAATTAATTAACTCACCCGTATGCATCTACAATTTCTTGAAATGCCGAAGTAAATTTATTTGTACGGAAATATGTAGGTGGTGATTCCTTTGTCTGCAAAACCTGGAATATGGTTCCAATTTGAGAGCTACTGTCTAGGGCTGCCTGCCTCAAAGCATTCTGAATCTGTACTGAGAAAAAAAAAATGTTAGCGTAATACGTCTATAAAACTTCCCGCTTTGTGAATGTCGGAAGAGGGTTATCAATGTACGCAGCCTTCTTTTTGTAATATTTACAAAGAGACTATTTCCGTAATTCGAATCCATAACCTTGTGGTCACAAAGGAGTAACTTTTACTGGTAGGATTGAGGTGTAAAATAAAATGTTTGAACTAAGTATAAGTGGACAAATCAAAATAACATTACCTGATCAGTTGCAAAAACAGGACACCATCCTTCAGCGACAAGACACTTCCTTGTAACATCCATATTGAGCATATTTAAAGTGTGGTATGTTGACTTTTCCTTCTTCACCTATACAAAGGGAGCAAAATTTTATGGCTTAAAGATAGAATATGAACTCCATAATGACAACGTCAATAAGCAAACATGCATTCTTGTCAAAAAAGCACTTTAAGAAATAGTATTAGCCAGGAATGGAACTTGCAACAACTAAATAAAATGGCTCAAGGATACCAGAAGGTTCCATTTCTCAAACTGAAAGCCAATTGTCTGTAACAGATTTGTCCTGTGTGCCAAGCCAATCTCTACTGTAGTGTTCAACTCAGAAAGTCTTCCAGATACCTAGTAATCAGGGAATGAAGAAGTTTATATCACAGAATGGAGTAAAGATTAATGCCAACTCAATATGAAAGGTATATGACATGTCAAAGGCATATTGTGCACCTCCGTCATCATCTGAAACTGTTTGCTTAGGTCCTCAGAAAACGAATAACGATTTGCTCCAAATGCCTCGCAAATTTTCAGAATTTTACTCTTTGCTCTTTCACCCGAATAGAAGACCGCAAATACATTTTTCTCAATCTGAAAATTTAATTCCTATAAGCTTCACAACACAAAAGGCCAATAACATTTTACTTTGTAGAAGATACTAGCAATGGCAGCTTGCAAGGTAATACCTTTGCTCCCGAGACAGGATCAATAACAGAGTTTTCAATCACAGCTTGCTTCAGAAACACATTACCCCTGGTTGCACGAAACAGAATCCTTTCAAACACCAGTGATTTTTCTCTCGGAACAAGGCCAGTGACAAAGCCCAACTTAACTTGTTTCGACGGATCTGTTGTCATTTCCTATAGAAAATTGACTTGGGCATTATTCAGTGACGGAACATAATTTTTAGCAGTTACTAGAAGAGGAAATAGTTAAAATGTTCTACCAGTTCCAACAGTAATGGGCTGTCAATGGATCCTTCACCATTGCTGTGCCCCTCAAGTTCTCTCTGCTGCGCTGCAGCACTTCTTTGAGCAGAATGAAAGAATTCGCCAGCCTAAGATTAGGAAAGTATCAGCTGTAATTCAGTCAACAGCTCAAGGCTTTGAAAAAGTGAAGACTGTAATAAGATGCCCAAGCTGATTTTAACTTCTACAACGCTAACTAATGCAATCTTAATTTAAAATGAAAAAATGTAAAAGAAAGTTAATGTGAAATCCAGACCACGATCGGACATTCTGGATGCATTCATATGGAGCGTCCAAGACACCCACAGGCACATACAAGAATACACATGCACGTTCCAAACTCTAGGAAGCTATATAAGGAAGACCAGGAATTGAATTCTGAAAAAAGAAGCTTGTTGTTCAGTTCATCAACAAGTTCTGTGGCTATACAGCCTATAACCACAGAAGTGGTCCTAGTGAGCAGAGACCATCGAAGCAAACAAGCCATACCTTTTGCAGAACAAGCTGATATTCTAACAATTCATAGTAGGTATGCTGTAACTTTTCATTGTTTGCATTTATCTCAATCAGCTCAGCTTCAAGTTCTCCAAGTTTCACCTAACCAAATAACAATTAAGTTGCTACAATATATAGTGAGTTGTCACTTTTAACACAAAAAGTTTAGTAAAACTAAGGGACTACCTCCAAACTGTCTAAGTCAATATCATCTCCTACGCCAGACTTTTTTGAGGGTGACAAGCCAGCCTTGGTCATTTGTTCTTTGAAAAAACGCAGCTTACGAGCCATTTCTACGCATCTCTTCATCTGTACATTACAATGGCACCCACAACAAACATAGAATAATCAACTTAGCATATATATAACTGTTTCAACATTTTAAGCTAACCATTTAAACACAATGTGGAGCATAATAGATGCACCTGATTGGCATATGTCCTCTGAAATGGACTCTTTTCGGCATTAAGCTGTAAGAAAGAAATAACAAACCGAACAATAGAATTTTAGTCTAATGTTCAAGATCTTCCAATCATGTGAACAGATTCTGAATCAATTAATGAGATGAGCACATTCCAATCATGTACGTCGCAGATGCATAGATTCAAGCTCGCAATAATCAAATTAGACGTTCAAGTCTAAATCCGTTCAACTCACAAAAGTACCGAAAAAGCATGAACAGATCTGAAATATCTGATTATACTTTTCATATTTCATATTGCAGACTATGATATACAAGCATTTATCAAAACAACAATACGCAAATCTCAACTGTTCCCGCCAAATTTCATGAGATCACAGTACGCTGAAAGCCTCAAGCATATAAGCAATCAACAGAGCTACATTTTCAAATCCGACTCAAAGGAAATTAAAAAAAAAAGAATTGATAAAAAGAAAACCGAAACGTTCGATCAATTTCCTACAATTACTGTAAAAAAAAATTCAAATAACAGAGAGCTCACGTCTTTGAATTGGAATAGGCCGACGTCACCCATATACGCGACCGATCGACGAGCCGATTCGATTGGAATAATCAGTTGCACTAACTGCATTGGCTCTGATCGCAACAGATCCATCGTCTGAGAGCTCAACCGCTCCAACATTTTCCTATCACCTACTTTGACCGATCGATCAACAAAATGTGTGACTCAACGAGGACGTATTTTCACACAGATCGGCGAGATCTCAGGCACTCTGTTTGCGGTTCAAAATTCTCCTCGTTTATTTCTGTTGAAAAGGGACCGGTGGTCGAAAGCAAATACCAAACACGTGAACGCGACCTATTATATGCAAATATAGGGAGAGGTGCACACACACTACGGTAGTTTGCGTTTGGAAATAATTTTAACGCGCTAAAATTTTCTTTTCGTTTCAATTTATTTTAGAAATAATTATCAGATGAAATTGTCCCCTTAATAACTTTTTAAACTCAGGCCACTTGTTGTCATCTCGTTGGACGGGTCTTATACAGCTATATACACAGAATAATCGACAATAGTTATATTATAAATATATTTTGAATTTTGTAAAATTAAAAAAATTAAAGAATTAACCCGTAGTTTTATTTTATAAGTTGATAAGCAATTTATTTCCTTATTCTTATTTAATTAAAAAATAATACTCATGTATATAATAAGTCGCACTCGATATTAAAGCCTGTAGAGCTAAGTACGATCATCTGTATGCCAATGGAATAACCATCGAGAGAGGATTCAAAAGAAATGATAAAACTTCGTCGTTTTGTAATAAAATTCTGAATCGTTTTAATTAATTTTTAAATTCGAATTCAGTACAAAATTTATTTAATTTAAAATTAATTTGTTAAATTCAAGTTTACGTACATACTTTTTATTAATTGCGTAGACATAAATGTATGTCGTTGGAACATATGTATGCTACGTACCTTCTTGTTTGGATCAAAGGAAACATAGTTTATGCGTAAGGAATAACGATAGCCGTCCTTTTCTTTAAATATTCCGCGCAGGAGGATCTTCAACCTTATTTTACAATTCTTCTTATATGAATTAAACATGCTGAACATGATGCGTAATCTAATAAGAGAGAATTTTAGCAACATCATAGTAATGATTTTCTGGGTAAAAAGAATATTTTATTCCCTTTTTTAACATAAAAATGTTGTTAATTTCGATTAGAAAAAAAGGTTTAGTTACATACAAGGGTTAATATAAAAATTAAAATTTACTTAATTTTATAATATTAACTCAATTTTTAAAAAGTGACATTAAAATACTTTAAATTTTAATTTTTAGCAAAATAGTCCAATTTTGAATTTTTTGTTAATGTAAATGATATAATGAGCTACGTCATATTAGTAATTTTGTTAAATGGCTACTATAATATGTTATTAAAAATAACCTCTCTATTAAGTAAGGATAAAATTATATATTACTGAACTTTTTAAAATCTCGTGTTTCAACGAGACTCTCACTAAGTATTATTGTTGTGGTCGTAGGCTACTACAATATGTCATATATTGTATTTTACTACTTATAAAATTTATTATTTAATAAAATAAAAATATCAAACAACCTTTAAAAAATTGTGCATTCCTTAATATGTTTTACTGCACAATTGTTTTACATAGTAATGACTCTCTAGGTAAAAATTACATTTTATACCCTTTTTTAAACACAGGAATGTTGTTATTTTCAATTAGAAAACAAGTTTAGTTACTTAGAAATCCTTCTAACATAACCCACTACATACATCCAGGGTATGAAAATCCGAGAAGGCCTATTTCTTATTTCTTATAATATTCATGTCCTTATAATTTTTTTAAAGTCATATTCTCATAAGTTATTTTACACGTAAACAGTTAATACTAAATAGCTAATTTTATCAAACAACTAATACTAAACAGTTGATGTTATCTACTGGTTAAATCAACTGATATAATATGCTATCAGCTAATTGTCAATAAAATCAGCCAACAATTAATAAAATCAGTTAATTGTTAAACAGGTCTTAGAAATTTACTTCTTTGGTGAAAATTAGGAGAATTCAAGCGGGCTATTATTATTTTCTAATAATAAGACTTGATAATCACCTATATCAGCGTAAATGAACAACAAAAGAATTTGAAAGTTCATAGAACTATTATCAAATTTTATTAACCCTAAGGACGCTATAAGAGAGCTAATGATTTATATATATTTCTGATATCATGAGAGTTGAGAAGACTAAGCCCAATAAATGAAATAACAAAACATTTTGATGCTTTATGATCTTACAACAAAAGAGACGAATGTGTTCCTGTCTCTTAGTACAGATCTACTTTTGTAATAATATCTATAGTATCCTTAACTGTAATTACCGTGTTGAACTGTATTGTATGTAAATATTTGCATTTCCTTTTGTGTGTGGATCTTATGAATGCCTTTTGTTGAGGGAAAGTAAGTTTGTCTTATACGGACAACTTAGCTTGATGCTTCCAAAATTTGGTGAAACTCATTACTACTTTAGTATACAACTTTCCATATCATGACAGGAATCCTTAAAAGCCAATCGAGTTTGTCTATTGTTTAACTCAATAAGTTACTTTTTTCATGAACCTACATTATTACATATGACTAAAATGCATAGATTTTCTATATAATTTAAGAAACTCTAAAAAAATTCTCTAGTCATTAAACTTTTTAAAACTCTTATAGATTTAAATTTTTTAGAAAAATATTTTTCTTAAACTTCGATTAAAATAATGACTAAACTCATACAATATAAACATCATGTGGACTAATCAAATATCACTAGTATTAGTCATTCAATTCAAATTAATTAAATTAATTATGTTGGAATTTAAGAGTTGGATTTCATTATCATGTGAATAATATTTAATTTCATGTGTAATATTTATGTTATGTGTTATGTCGTTAATTTTAACAAAATTCTATATAAAATTTTATTTTTTAAAAATTATAAAAATTTCGAGAATTTTAAAGATTAACAATTTTTTTAAATTGATTAACTACGGGGTAACTCCACATCTTCTGCCTATTTAATATTCTTCCTTTGTTATCCAAGAATGAAACATGAACACTAACATAAAGAAAGTATAGGAGCCCTAATCCATAGAAAGTATTAAATTTCATAAATCACAGAAATTGAAAAATCTCTAAGGCTATATTTGATTAGACGTAAAGTTTTCAATGGAACAAAGTGATTTATAATGGAATGAAATGTAAATAGATGTAATATTATAAAATTGTTATTTGAGAGGGATGGAAGTTCATAATGTAATGTAGTGAAATGTTGTTTGGAAGAATGATTTATAATGTAATATAGTGAAAAGTTGTTTATCATTTTGTATTCCATCATAAACCTCCCAAAATTAAAGATCTCTTATTTTTATGTTTAAAATAGAATAAGATGTAATATGAAACCTTCATTTTTCATTTCATCTCATCTCATCTCATCTCATCTCATTTTATCATAAACCCTCCTTCTAAATGATAGAATAATATTACATTTTTTTAAATTCCATTAATAAAAACCTAACCTAACATAACATAAATGTTTATGATTCATTCCAATGTACCAAACCTAGCAATCAATTCAATGGAAGCATATTTAATCCTATTTACTCTCATGTACTTTACTATCCTATGAACATCGGGTATAGTACACATTTGACCTTCCATGCTAGCTAGCTAGCTAGTAATTATTAAAGCAAGAATTTATATTACACCATTAAGTCACAACCACAAAAGTCTTTTTCAGTACGCAAATACTCTAGTTCAGCAGGAAAGGAATACCCCCGAAGAGTATCTATTTGCATGTACATGTATGTGTATAGAGGCATTATTACCCATGTTTTTAAAATCAAATAAAAAATTAAACTAGTAAGATAAAAAGCTTAAGTTTTAAAAGCCCAGTTCTTATTAAACTGTTATAAAAATAGTATTCGGTACAAATTAAACAAAATTGAAGAATTTGAAATAAAATTAAAAAAAAGATCGTATTTATTAATCAAATAAGTTAAAAATTAATTTAAGAAATATATATTAAATGAAAACTAATTCATTCTTGTTTATAAAAACTAGTTAGTTTACAAATTGATCAATTAATTAATAAATTGATTAATTTTTATGACACGGGTTATTAAAGCAAATTAACGAAAAAGTTGATCGATTTAAAATTTTTATAGTTTAACTAACCGAACTAATCCGATTTTTTGATCATAAGAGGATAGTTATGGAAGAAGAGAAGGAAAAAAGTTTTTTTAATAAAGAATAAAAATTAAAAAGAGAGGATCTTAATAACACACACTTTGTATCACCTCATGCTACATACAATATTATAAGGTCACATTTTAACTTGATATTACAAGACTCTTATCATATTTATATATGTTACACAGTTAAACATATGCAATTCTTAAATTTTAAAATCCATCAGTTTAATTATTTATACACTCAACTTATTTTAATACTTTATCTTTATTCTCAATGTTTAAATTTATTATTTCCGAATCCATAGAAAGGATGAGTGGTGCACAGCTCTTAATGCTTTGGCTTAATAACAGAATATGAGTTTGATATGGGTCAGTTATGTGCAGCCATAAAAGGCTTGAAAATTCTTTGCTTAACCATTCACGAAACCTATTTCTTCCCATTTTAATCCGGCAAGGAAACTGAGAAACTGGAAAAAAAAATAAAAACAAAAAAGGTGGCTTCGAGTCCAACACCAACCAGAAAGCAAATTCAACATCAGCCATAAAAGAGGAAAAAAAAAACCATAAAGTAATCAATGAGAGGAGAACATGTTAAAAGCACAGAGCTCGCACGCAACCAAATGCAAAAACCAAAACGAACAAGAAACTGGGTCATCGATAAGATGAATAAGAGCAAAATCAGGATTGAAGTTCGAAACAAAAATTACAACACCACTCTCTACTCCCATGGCTTCCCTCCATTTTCCTTCTCCAAATTCTAAGTTCCTAACCCTCTTTTTTCAACTTCAATGGATGCATGTTAAAACTTGCAATGAACAAGAACAACATTAAGAGCAACGATTCGGAAAATTTTTGTTTTTCTGTACCCTACATTGAGATGGGCATGCCTTGAACTGAACTAAGACCTTGGTGGTGGGAAGAATTGCGTACCAGCAATGAAAGCATTGAATGGAGGTTGATATAGAGAGGTTGGATCAAGTAAAGCTCCTGAATTTGGTTCGTTAACGTTTGATGTACTAGTGGTTGCTCCTGTTAGGAAGTTTAGTTGTTGTGCTGCTCCACCGGAAGAGCTCTCGCCTCGGCCGGAGTTGTAACGACTGTCAGGGCCGTGATCGTAGAGAATTCCCTTGAAAACATGACCTCCGATTTGAACTGCTGTCTGATACGCAAGTTGGTCATCGGCATCTTCCATGGAGCTTACTTTAACGCAACGGAACGTAGCTGGTGAACTCAGTTGTGGAGGGAACTGTCCCAGTTCCAACCCTAATGAGTCGAAAAAGACAAAGTGATTAAGGACAAGAATCATGAAGTAGAAGAAGAAGAAGACACTTGCTAAACTCTACAGTCTACTCTACGTGACTTTCCTCGGTCAGTTTACTAACGAACAGTGATCTAATGGAATCATAGTAAAAGGAAAAGAAAGAGATAAGGAAAAGCATGTGGTGGGGTGGAGGGTGGCTGACTATGGAGTAGACTTGATCACACGCAAATGGTACGAGTCTTGTTGTTTGGGTATTAAAAGCTTCAAATCAAGCTCCTGAGACCATCTGACCATATTTTAGCTAGTTCTTCAAAAAAATTTCAAACTTTACCTGATGTAGTACAAGTAAGAGAAGGATTGGCACTTCGATTCTCTCTTTGCCTTTTTGGATGCTCTCCTAGAAACTGTTGTTCTTGTTGTTGTTGATGTTGTTGCCTCTCTCGCCTTTTACCTGCAGGGACCCAAGTGCTCTTGACGTGTGTTTGGCATTGAAACCCTCGGCTTTTACAGCAAGTTCTACACCTCAAATGTGAACAATCTTTCTTGGCTTGGTTACCACAATCTTGACAATTCATACCACCTCCTCCGCCTCCGGATCCTCCTTGTCTCATCACAGTAAAACCTGATCTTGACGAATCATCAGAGAAGCTACTTCTTCTTTGACTAGGACCACCCACTCCAAATGTTGAGGAGTAAGTGTTGTTGTTTTGATGTTGGTGTTGGTGATAAAACTGTGGCCATAACTCAAATCCCTTGTTGTTGTTGTTATTGTTGTTGATCTCTTCGTTTCTGTACAAAAACACACTGTTCTCTTCTTGTCTGCTTGAGGCTACTCCTTCTCTACCACCACCTAGATAGAACCAACCAGCCATGTTTCTGAAACCAACCTCACTTCCATATCAGAAACTTAAGCTAGCCCTTATGAGGAATTAACAAGATCAGTCTGAATTTTGCTGCTGATGTTCTTGGCAGCTTTTGAGGTTACGAAACTCAACAGAATTCCAAACGAATTTCTGGGTTTAGGTTACGAAACTATAAGGAGAAAAAGGGATAGACCATGATCAGCTTTTACTTCAATTCTCTCTTTCGTTGTTGGAAGCAATAATAATGGCACAGAATTAGAGTTCTGCTACGCCGCCATGGGAACTGCACACCTTACTCTCTTCCTCATTTAAGACAAACCTACTCTAGATCTCTTTCTCATCAATTACTTGTTTACTTCTGCTTCTTTGTTGTTGAGACTTTGTGAGCGAGTGAGTGACAGACAGAGAGATATTTACAAACAAAAGAGATTTGAGAAAAAACAAAAATTTACATAAGGAAGAACAAGAAAATCTATCTCTAGGCACTTCTCTACAGTTCCCTTCCAGTTTCAATGAATCTAATATAAGATATCATGAATCACAGCCGTCCGTTTGTTAATCAAACGGTGGTAATGATGACCCACGTGGCAGTGCATCAGCTTCTGTTTATTATTCGTCCTTGCACCGGAAAACCCGCTTATTTTTTTATTTTTTATTTTTTTCTGACCCTTCTTTCCTATAACGAAGATTGATGCGTGCTTCATTTTGTTCAAGCAATATAGTCAAAATTAGAAACTCTCTTGTTATCAACTCGTTTACAATTTTTAGATGAATGACAAATCTTGTTGAGACACGTGGAGTTTGATCTTTGAATCAACGGACCTAAAATATCGTTGTTGTAGAGTCTAGACGGACCTGAAATGTCTATACGCTTAGTTTATAATGGTAAGGTGATGAATAATTGAATAAACCTAAGTTTTTATTATAAAAAATTAAAGTAAAATTTGTTTGATATATTATTAATATACCCGTAATTTTTAAAAATTAGAAATAATTTTCTTATAGTTTTGATTTTATAATGCCTGTCTATATGTTATCAATTTTCGTTACAAACTTTTACTGAAAATTTCAAAACGACCTCGTATAGTATCACATCCAGTATCATGTATAGTGCCACATGATGAAAACGATGTCATTTTCAGAATTTGTAGTTAGAATTTTTCAAAGAAGTTGACGACGGTAAAGACAAATGTTATAAAACCAAAATTATAAAAAAAGCTATTGATAGTTTTTAAGAAACAGACAATACATTAATAATATGTCAAACTATATATAAAGATCCAATGAATTAGTTCAACAAATTAAATAAATGTGTAATATTATTTTTTATAAATTAACCATTAATTACTTAAATAGAAATTATAATGAATATTTTAAAGATAATATTTATTATTAAAATTTAACATGTTAAAGATTAATATATAAGTATTTAACAAAATAATTTTAAAGTCTAAATATTTATAAATTTTAAGGGTCTGTGGTACTTATAATTTCTAGGTTATATTTCATATGTTGAACTTGTTGAATCTTTAAATCCACTTTAATAATTTAACCATTGAACTAGGAAATAAGCATTAGTGTTTAAAAAGGATTTGATTAGATTAATATTAGATATACTTGTGAGGCTTTTGAGATGTGTAAGAACGTTGGTAAGTGCAGTGTTGGTGTAGAATGTAAAAACTACTGTTTCTTAACGTATGGGTATTATCAATTTTTTAAGGGATCAGATCTTCTGTACTGATTATGGTGTTCTTATTACATTCCATTAAATCTTATCTACACATTTACACGAACTCCACACAAATATATAAATGAGATTTAATAGAACAGAGAGTTGGTATTAAAACTACCTTAGCATATTGCATGGCATATAATTTATTGGAGATTCTATAAATAGCGATTTGGGTTTATTAAAATTGATATTTTGGTCCAAGTTTAGTCTACACTCCATTCGATTTTGACTAAATTTAAATTAACTAATAAGAAGTTGATTAAATTTTATATAAAAACTTAAATTTAAGAGATTTAATCTAATTTTATCTCACTATGAGTTTTAAGAAATTTAAAATTTAAAAATATATATTTAATATTATTTTAAACCAGAGTCAAATTTATAAGTATTGAAGCAATCTTGTTTATATTTTGATTGTAAAGAAAAGCAAGTTTTCTGAAAATTAATATGAGCACTATTAAAATTATATTATTCCCTTATCAAAATTTGCTTTTTTGCCTCATTGCAATAGTTTTTTAAATAATATATCCTTTTTAATTCTTTATTATTTAAAATATTTTATAATTTAAAATTATACAAAAATATAATTTGATAATACAAAAAATAAAAAATTATTAATTTTATATTGAATTATTCTTATAAAAAACTAATTAAACTCTGTCACATGTGAAACGGTAAATAACATAATAATTTTTGTTAAATATTCTTTTTAAATTTTTCTAATACTATAAAATATATTAATAATAATTTAAAAATAACAAAAAATTAAAAATATATAAAATCACTTGAGAACTCATAATTTTCTTATATATCATAAAACATGAAAAATCAGGGTCAAAATTGAATAAAATTTCATTATCGATGCTTGTAAGGAGACAAATTAAGTGTCAAGAAAATCCCATCTGATATTGTTATCTGAATTAAACCCCATGAGGTCATTTATACAGCTCAGCAGCGTGGACTAATTAATCATTGATTTTGGAGGTATGTTCTGAATTAAGGGGACAGTAGGTAAGTAGCTTAGGAGCTAATTAAGCTTTGTTTAAAATGACAATCACGTGAACCGCAGATTATTAGCCGCTAATAATTGGATTTTGATTAGCTTAATACGAAAACTCCCTCGAGGGTAACATGCTTAGAAATGCCAGAATCAAAAGTTCCACCAAAAAAAATGCTAGATGGAAAAGTCTTTGAAAAGTTGCGTGTTAAATTAAGAGTTAATTGAAAAAAAAACTAAAACTTTTCTCAATTTAATAATAATAACCTTTTTCAAAATATTGGTACTAAAATGCTTTAATTTTTAATTTTTAGCAAAAATAATGTGACATTAAATTTTTTATTAATGTGGATGATGCAGCAATCCACGTCAAATTAGTACATATATCATGCGACTGTTACGAATTGTATTTGGGTCATACACAAACTTTATTATTTAATAAATTAAAAAATCAAACTCTTTAAAATAATTATGAAATTATATATGAAAAAGTGTATACTTATTTTAAAGTTTTTGATATTTTTAATTTACTAAATTATAAAATTTATACATAATACAAATATAATATATGACAATTACGTAACTTAATTAAATACTATTTTGGTATGACAATTACGTTATTTTTTAAAGTTTTGTCATTTTTTTATAATTATCGTTTAAATTAATAACATCAATAAGAGGGATTAAACAAGTTATTAAAAAAAATTTAACTTAAGAGTTTTGAATTATAATTTAAAATTTAAAATTTTTGAAAATTTAATTAATTAATAATAAAATATATTAAATTTTATAAATATTAATTAAATCCAATTTATTATTTAATTGTTTAGGATCCAAATGAGTGAATTCAATTGGATAGCCTTTATTAGTAGTTTTGTTTATGATGATTTATTAAGTAATTATATAAATACATAATTAATAACATATTTGGTATATTAAATAATTTATTTAAAATTTACAAAATTAATTAAAAAAATATTATTGTAAAAATTAAAAACAAGTACGGCCAGTTTAGGGGCCCGAGGGAATTTTTGATAATCGTTTAGATATGACTGGATCGAACAGAATCTCTGTCCAGACAGAATTTCCATTTGTTTATTAATCGCCGGCACCAAGTCTGAAAGTTCCATCATCCATGCATTTCTCTGCCATGATTTGTGGACGCTTCCAGGATGGGAATGCTTCGTAGTCATACTTAGGGATACGCGATCATCTGTTCATTTTTACTGTTTTAGCCATGTTCTAATTTATCTCGCGATCATCTGTTCATTTTTACCGTTTTAGCCATGTTCTAATTTATCTTATTCTCACATTTATATGGTTAATAGAACAAGTGATTTGGCCACGTAGGGCTTAAGGGTGCGGTCTTATTTCCTTTAAAATTCTTGAGGTGGTATCTTAAGAGCTTAGGACAAAAAGGTTGAAACATGTCAATAAAAATAGAAGATTTTATGCCTCTTTGGTAGGCTTAGCATTTAATCGAGTGAGGTCGGTTCTAAAAATTTATATTTAATTTTAAATTATGTAGACTTAGCATCTAATCGAGTCAAGCCGGTTCTAAAAATTTATATTTAATTTAAAATTTAATCATACTTAAAACTTGCAACTTAAATTTAAATTTATTATGTTCTAAATAAATTTAATTCAATTTTTATTTAAAATTATAAAATGATTTGATATATTCAAATTTTAAATAAAATAAGATTCGAATTTTTTAAAAATAGAAAACCTTAAATTAACTTTTCACTTAGATTTAATTACAAATCAAGAGGAAAAAATGATAATAATTTTATTTTTGAAGTAAAAAATTTTATTACCATTAATTTTACTATTAAACTTTCAAGCGGTCTAATTAGCATTTCAAGAGAGAAAAGATATATATTACGTACCTTACTAAATAAATTAAAAATTTTTAATTAGTCAATTTTTTAGTTTAATTTATTTTAATAATTTTGTTATTAAAAATTGACCAATTTTTGTAAGTAAATCAATTTTTATAAATCTAAATAATTAATTTTTATTTAAAAATCTCTTTTTCAACCGATCTTCAATTCAGAACATAAGTTTAAGTACATTTTAAAATTTTATAATAACACATAATTTAAAATTATTCTGAAGCAATTTTATGAAGTTTATCATAAGCATATACTAAAGCAATAATAAAATTAATATTTTCCTTTGTATATGTTTAATATTATAGGTTATAAATGTATAAAAAATTTAACCCTTTTTTCCCTTAAAATTCTTCCTAAATTTTTGGAGACTTTATTTAGGCAATCAAAATTTAGTTATGATATTTAGGTTCGCTGAAGATTTGAGTTGGGAAAGAAAAATTACACGGGCTTATCAAAATTTAAACAAATAAAGCTCAAGAATGGTAAATATGGATTTCAATATTGACCCGGCCCGTATTTTGGCCCGGGTTGACATCTCTAATGATAAGTTTGACATTATTTGATTAATTAGTTCAAAGTATTTAAATAAACTATATGAATACCTTAATTTGTAAAATTGATTTTCAAAATACTACAACAATAATAACAATATCAACAACTAGTAAAAGTTTTATTAAAACGTGAGATTTAAAGAGACCTAGTAGTACACAACTTTATCTTTAATTAGTATAAAAGTCATGTAAAATTGGATATCAAAATGTACCACAATAATTTTCACTAAAAGTTTGTATTAATTTAGTTTAAGGGAATGGTTCAATCAATAAAATTTACTTCTTAAATATTTATTTATTTTAGTAATTAAAAAATGATAAACTAAGAATAAAAATACTATAAGTATCAATTAAATCAAAATAATCACGAATTAGTAGACTTAATAAAATAATTAAAATAAAGATGGACTAATGCAGCCCATGTTTCTCAATTTGAGCGAAAGCAAAAACTAACCCTTTTCCAACTTAAAGCAAATTACCCTTTAACTCTTTCACTTTGTTATTTTCGGCCGCAGAAAGTTAAATTCCCATGTTTTAATATGAGTAATAAAAAGCAGGGAATAGAGGTTTTAGATAAACGGAGCTCAAAAGGGTTTCCATTTCAGTGATGGAATGATATTTGGAAGTCTCAAAAATCGTGTCCTTGTTTTTCACCCTCGAGCCTTGTGCTCTCTTTTGTCAGGTTGACTCGACTATGCATTAATATACACACAAGCTCTTTTGTTTTCTAGGTATTGTCTTCTTATGGTTAATTTTTTATTAGGATAGAAGACACGTAATTTTTATAATTTAAGACATTTTAAATTTTTATTTAATTTTTAAAATTTAGGAATTTTTAATTTTTTATAAAAATTTTCTTTTAAAATTTGATTAAAGATAACTATAAATTACGCTAATGATATGAATTAATTAAATATTATTTATGTAACGAATTAACTTAATTGTACTACAATTATATTAAATTATTAAATTAATTTAAATATAATTAATTTGAATAGAGTTTAATAGTTACGTTGAATTATTATGTTAATAACATTTGATTAATTTATGTTTAATATTTATACTATGTGTGCTTTATTTTTAATATAAGTCTAAGAAAAAAGATTTTTTTAGAAAAAACTAAAAATTAGAAAGAATTTTTTTGAAGAATTTTAAAGATCAATAATATTTTTAAAAATTCCTAAATTACATAAAAAATTTACTATGACCTTTTAGTTCTTAATCAAGTTAATATAAACCTATCGTCCAATTTGAGCATGTCTTTCTAAATTTGATATGTTGGTCCGAGCTACTTTAAAATTAATAACTAAAATTTAAATTAAGTTTAACTTTTAAAATTTTAATCTAATTTTAATCCATTCAAACTTATTTTAAAATAAAAAATACTTAAGAATAAAAAATATTAAGAAGTTTATTAGAATTAGGCTTGAATTTTGAGTTAAACTCGGATTCTTTTAGGTATGATATAAAATTTTTTCCAACTCATTGTCACGTCTAAGTCTCTCTCAAAGTGTTCATCATGAAATCTCCATCAAAATCTATTATCATGACAAAACACTCGCTTTCTTTCCTACTCGATCGATCACCTTTTTTTTTTCTTTTTTTACGAGGAATTTGGGAATGCTTTAGCATTTTGGAGCATTAAAGAACAGAAAAGCCACCGACTATTACTGTACGTAGATTGTAACTTGAAAGGTTAATAATTGAATCACAAATTCCACAAGTAATTAAGTTGTTTAGACCATCAACTATGCAAGTAGAGCATCGACCGTTCATCTTGAACGTGAGGTTATTATTATGATGCTATTGATCTGATTTTATGAGATATGGGTCATAAATTTCATTTGATTGAAGTAATAATGTTATATAAGTTTTAAAGTTCGTACCGGAAATTAAACCAATAAAATAAGATGTTTAAGGTTTGAAAGATTCAACTGGTATTAAACTGTTATAAAACTGGCTAAATATTAAATAAAATTAAGGAATTTAAAATATGATTAAAAGATATTGGTCGTATCGATAAAAAAATTTGAAGTTTAATTGAAAAAATATATTATTAAATGAAAATCAATTAATTTAATTTAGTTTATAAGAACCTATTAATTTACAAAAATTGACCGATTAATTAATAAACTGATCAGTTTTTAACAACAAAAATTAGTAGAGTAAATCAAACTCAAAAGTTAAAAACTAAATCGATAAGTTGGACGGTTCATTTTTTTACGATTGAACCGGTTGAGTTTTTGATCATTGCTTAAAATCAAGACATTTCCCAAAAAAAAAAAAGAAAAAGCATTAGGTAAATATGTAATTAATAAAAATACATATTATGCACATTTTCACATATTTTAACTTTTAGTTATACTCAAATTCTCGAAGAAAGTTTTATAATCAACTTTTTTTTTAAATAGATGGGAGGGCATAACAGCCATTGTATGAAACATGTGCCATTAAGGCGGGAGAAAGTGGAACGTCGTGGGTAGTGTTCCCGCAATGATGTCTCGGGAAGCTTCCAGCTGGGCAGTGGCAGAAATTTGATTCTCGTCGACAGGCGCAGTGAGGCCATGCCTTTCTATCTCGTGACTTCCTCGAAGCGCTGTCAGGGCTTCATGATTCCAGTGTAGAGCGGAGTAAAGTGGAAAGTTTGGTGCGCGACCCAAAAATGCCTCCGCATTGCTTCGTCTCACAGTCTTGGTAGCTAGGGGATTTTAGGCATATGTCATAATCTCGTCATCGGGTAAACTCAATCCCCTCTTGGCTAAATGATCTGCTACTGCGTTTGCCTGCTGGTTGATAAAGGATATGCTGCACGTTGTAAATGTTTTGATCTGGTTCTTGATCTTTATTGCAAGGGGGACATGAATGGGTTGAGGCGATCAGGTTAGGTAATCAACGTCATTTTTGCAGTCGGATCGGACACCTATGTCCGTTATTTGGAGCTGTGATGCCAAAGTTAGACCCATCGATATACCCCAAAGTTCCGTTGTGAAGGGTGTCCCGATTCCAGTTTTTGCTGAGAAACCGGTGACCCATTTGTCGGATGCGTCAGGGATGAAACCTCCTATTGCTGAGAGTCCGGAGCGTGTGCAAACTGCGCCATCTGTGTGCAAGATGTAGCCTTGATGGTCTTTATTTGCTGGTGGCATCGTAGAGGAGACAG
>JAOQMS010000006.1:1762533-1779266 GCA_027563885.1 Erythroxylum longipes | reverse complement strand
TATCAATAGTTAATTTTAGTTAACTAAATATGTAATATTAAATTAAATTATTCATAGTTCTATTACAACAACAACAACTGATCGGGAAGATTAAATTATTCTTAATTCATATCAATAGTTAATTTTAGTTAACTAAATATGTAATATTAAATTAAATTATTCATAGTTCTATTACAACAACAACAATTGATCGGGAAGTCGATAAGTTAATTCCCGTAGATGTTTATTTGCCGGATTGTCCTTCTAAACCAGAAGTGGTTATAGATGCTATTGGATCTAGCTAGAGAAATAGTTTCTATTGTACCGTAGAACGCCCCTTCACCTTGTTATGGACGTTTAATCTTTATTAGTAGAGACGGTTTAATTCAAGTTGTCGAAAAGGAGTAGCATTCATTGTTTAGCTTTTCAAAAAAATACGAGATACAGCCGAACTCGAGAACCTTCACTGAGCATAGCAAGGCCTCATTGGTCATTCCTTGGTCGTAACTTCAGTGTGACTCATGAGGGGGTTATAAGCAATGCAAAATCAGATTCTATATAGTAATCATTCTAGTGCTTCCTTCCGAAAAAAAAAAAGAATAAGAGAATAAGGTTAGGGCATACATCAATTATACGCGGCCTTCTATTTGTATTTTACAAAGAGGCTATTTCTGTGAATCAAATTTTAATCTTTTGGTCACAAATGAGTAATCTTACCAATTGCTCAACAGACTCACCCTCATAGTTCTATTAATAATTAATATATTAAATAATTAGATAATATATATTTAGCTGATAGTAAATCAAATTATGAAAAAAAAGAATATAATTAAACAGAAAATAAAAACTAATTTTTTTAGTTTTCATAATTTTTTAAGGTTGAAAGAAACCAAAAACTTAAATAAACAAGTTTTGTTACTAAATTCAAAAACATAAGCAGAAAACTAAAAATATAAATGAAAATAATAGCCTTATGATTGTATTATTTTACTATAATACTCTTTAACTTTAAGAAAGTGATATATCATTTTATGACGGTATTAGTAATAAAAAGAGTGTTGATCTTAAGAGGATAAAGCACTACTTATGACTCTTATACTATTATCTATAATTCTCATACTATTATCTAATTAATAATGTGATTTGATTTTAAACCAGACTTAGACAAAACAGATGAAGAATCCATTATAAACAAACAAGCAAGTGTTCAACAAGAAGAAATTAGATAATATGTAACATCTAGATAAAAGTAGCCCTAAATTCATTTTACATTTGTGATTCAATTATTTAAAAATTTAATTATTTGGATCGGGTAAATATCTATAATTTTTCGCATTCAATGTACAATCGCTTACTCTTTTATTTATTAGTTAATATTTTTATCTGATTAACACATATAAAAATGCATTATAATCAATATTTTTATTTGATTAGCACATTTAAGAATGCATTAAGTTCTATGAAATAACCTAATGGTTTATTTCTAATACCTCATTTAATCTTTAATGTCAATTCTATCTATAACCAAATTCTTTCAAAAGTCTATATGTAAGATAAGATCTAATTCAAATTTTTACTTGTTCCTAACCAACATCCGAACCAACTAAGATATTTTACAAATGTAAAACTCTTTTACAAAAATACTAAATTCAAACAATATAAAAATATAGAACTCTTCGTAATTCAGATATAAAAGTCCTTAGTCACAAATCATCCTTGAAATAACAATAAGAAAGATAAGAACTAAGAAGTCATCCAAAATAGTTTCTTGATGAAGATTTTAATCTTTTGATGTAATTCTCTTTCTTAGAATGATTTAGGATCTCCCTTTATATTGAAGACAACTAGAAGGTTTATTTTTGGGGGGCCTTTTAATAGTTGTTAACTATAAAAACTAAATTAAAATCATAAAATTAGGGTTTTTATCATGTTGTATATAAGTAATTTGTTGTGGATTTGATCTAAGACATGACTGTATATTTTACAATTTCTCTATTTAAAAAAAAAAGCAGAATATAGACATAGAAATGCTTGTATTGTAAATCATGTATTTTCTATTTCTGCTTCATTACATGTCATGATGTCTAAGCTACCCACATTTCGATATTTTCTTAAAGGAACATACCTTACAATGTTTTAAATAGGTATGAGGGTGGGGATATTTTTTCTTATTCTTATTTTGTGATATTTTGAGCATTTGTAGGCTATTTGAACGCTTTCTTTTTATTTCTTGTTTTCACCTAATGCTTTTGGAAGTTGATGAAATAAGATGTGTTAAAGAAATTTTTGCTAAACTTTTTTAAATGAATTGGATTATGTGTGTAATTTTAGACCAAAATTGATTAAGATGAAAGTTAAACACAATGATAAGTTAAAATAGCTAGGGTATGCACTTAGACAAAGCGAGAAAATTGATTTATGAAGTACTATATGAGGATTAAATGAATTTAACCTACGAGCATTTAAGCCTTAAAGGATAGAAATATCTTATGTCTATGCATTTTCTTAAGTATGTGATTCTTTATCATTTGGATCTAGAACTTGCATTGAACCAACTTGAATTGATATGATTGGATAAGACTTGAATATGATAAAGGTTCTTCTTGTTTTAGCCACTTAACTTAAAAAACTACCTTAATTATCCTTAGTTCAGCCCTTTTGAACCAATTCTAATCCCTTTCTTTATGTTTTAAACTCACATCACAAGCCTAACCTATCATATATCCTATCACTTAGCTATACCTTTTAATAAGGTATCTTTAAGTTATTTAGGGAATGAGACTAACTTTGCTTCAAATTTTATTTTCTAGGCTACTCATTTTGTATTAATTTTGTATAATGGTTGCCTATTTCTGTATTTATGATTTATTTTATATAAAAAAGGAAAATCAAATAAAAATAGCAGCCCTAGTGTATTAACATTGAAAGTTTTATAACGTTTTAATAAAAGTCTTTTTGATTCATGTCTTCATGTGTTCAAGGTGAGAGATATTTGGTGTATGTGCAAGTTTATAATAGTATATTCCTTGTAGCAAGGGTTTGATAGTAATTACTTAAGCATAAACACATATGTAAAAAAGGAACACCACAAGAAAATTAACTAAGGCTTTATGGATGCTTTTGATTGAGATTGCCTTTAATTGTCTCTGTTCATATTTTCTAGTAAAAATCAACTTTGATGTTTGTTAGTGCTTAACTCTTTTCGACCTAAGTCTTAAGAAGTGTACATGGTTTAATCTAGTGAAAAGTGATTTGGTAAAAACTATTTGGCTATCTTATTTTTCTAGTTTTTCATTTGCTTAGGGATAAGCAAGGATTAGGCATGGGAGAATTTGATGTGTAATTATTTTTCCTATTCTTTAGCATTCAAATCTTCTATAATCTTATCTTAATATGTTCAAACTAGATTTTTTTAAGAAAAAAGATTGTCCCTTAATTCAAATTCGAAATTTTGAAATGAATGAGCAATATTACCATTAATTAAGGGGGAATCAAGAAGATTTGAGTTGACAAATATTTTATTTTACATATTTGGATTAGATTATCAGGCATACTCAGTGAAAACTGCAACTTTCAAACTTCAAACTATAACAGAAAAATATGTTAAACGTGGTTTGAATGTTTTTTGGGGCGATATTTGAGTGCAAATAAATGAATTTGTCATAAGGGGGATCTAAAGAATCAAAGCAACAAGATTTTCACGTGGGGTTTAATGACTATAAATAAGGCCAAGGTGAAAGAGCAAAGCATCAAAGTTCCATATGCATTTTCCAACTTTTCAAAAAATCTTCTTTCATCTTTGGTAGACATTAGAGTAGCTTTTTTTCATTAAATGTTAGTGGCAGGTATGACCATTGTTGGTTAATTTTATTTATTTTGGTTGAAGGAAGTGGAAGCTTTTTAAGACTGGGAGGCAATTAAGAATTAGTGTAGATTGTTTCATTTATTCATATATTGGATTACTTTTCTATGTTTTTATTTTATGATTAGGTTCGATTAATTTCTAATGTGAGCGATTAGTCTATTTATTAAAGTGATCATTTGTATATTAAAGTTTGAATAAATAAAAGTTCAATTCTTTTAATAATTTGTATCAAATAAAAGTTTTAATTTATTGCGTCAAAAATTATTACTTTTAAGAATAGCATTCAACTAGGTTAAATACAACTGTGGATGTTGTATTAACTTGTTTCAATAGTCTTCCTTTTCTTAAAGTTATTGTTTAACTAAATTTTAAATTGTATCCAAGATTATTAAATAATAAGGGTTAATTGAATCATGTGTTTTCAATTAGCTAATCTTAAGAAAAGATAGATATTTAATATCACATTGAATATATGATTAATAAAATAATTATTTTGTATTAATAACGAATTGTAATTTCAAATGGTAGAAGTAACCATAAACTAATGTTTATTTTATTGATAGCTTTTATTTTATTATACTGTTTATTTACATTGTTACATAATTCTATATTATTACAATCCTCATTTTGTTAAGAATTTTCTTTTGTAACGGTCGGTGAATTAAAATTTTTCGTAATATCAATCACGACTCTTAATTACTTATACTACATTTGTTGATTACAAAAATTTACGAATTAATTTGAATTACATATGGCAGTACCACCAAATTTTGCCGATCACCGGGTAAGAGATTCTCGCAGGCCCGGTCTTGAACTAGCTCCTGTCCATTTTCATGTCACGTGATTCAACGCTTTGGGATGATCTACGGTAGTGGCTCTGTCTTTATTTTCGGTTGTTTCTTAGGACAAGCCGACAAGTACATTTGACTTTTAGCACTTCTTCCAAGCAACGGGTCTTAGCTGGTATCAAAAGAAGTAATCATATGGATTATGGAGAATTTCGTTTGTTTATATGCAGAATCCTTAAAAAACAAACTAACAACAATGTATCAGGAAAAAGTGGAAGATGGAAATTGAGATCGATATCAGGATTGAGTATTGGAGTATGTTTTCTGGTAGTTGGTATAGGTTTGATATATTTTGTTCTGAAGAGAAAAAGGAAGAAACAAAAAAAAACAGAGGATCCTCTCTTTGATGTGTCCGTCGGTGATGATTTCCAAAGTGTAACAGGGCCCAAGAAATTTGACTATGACGAATTGGTTAGCGCAACAAACAATTTTTCAGATGCAGAGAAGATTGGTGAAGGAGGATCAGGTGCAGTTTAGATAGGTTTCTTGAAGGACCTGAAGTTACACATAGCTGTGAAGAGAGTGTCGAGACTGTCTAAACATGGCATTAAAGAGTATGCCTCAGAAGTAAAGATCATTAGCCGTCTACGTCACAAAAATTTGTTGAAACTTATTGGTTGGTGTCGTGAAAAGGAACTGCTACTTGCATATGAATTCATGCCAAATGGCAGCCTAGACGCTCACCTATTCAAAGGAGAGAAATTGTTGTCATGGGAGGTCAGGTACAAAATTGCACAAGACTTGGCGTCTGCATTGCTTTACCTACATGAAGAAGGCGACCAATGTGTTTTGCATAGGGATATCAAACCAAGCAACATTATGTTGGACTCAAATTATATAGCCAAACTTGGAGATTCTGGACTGGCCAGACTTGTAGATCATGCAAAAGGATGTGAAACCACAGTTTTGGCAGGAACAATGGGGTACATCGCACCAGAATGTTTTAAATCAGGAAAGGTCAGCAAGGAATCAGATATATACAGCTTTGGTGCTGTAGCTTTGGAAATAGCCTGTGGAAAGAGAGTTGTGGACTCGTTGACGGAAGAGAACCAAACAACAATAGTTGAATGGGTACGGGAACTGTATGCAGCGGGAAAAGTTCTTGAAGCCGCAGATCCAATGCTATGTGGGGATTTTGACGAACAACAAATGAAAAGACTTATGATTGTTGGCCTCTGGTGTATGCACCCTGATCGAAGACTCCGGCCAATGATACGGCAAGTAATCAGTGTTCTGCTAAAATCTGATTCCCCTCTTCCTGTAATTCCATCAGAAATGCCTCCCCTCTTCCTGTAATTCCATCAGAAATGCCTTTGCCGTCATATATTGCTCGTTCATCAAATCCATCTTCACTCTTATCATTCCCCAGCAACTTCTGATTCTGCCAACATCAATGTAAGGCAGGATAATTCAAACAATGGTGATGGGACAGATTCATCAATACGTTAATTGTACAATTCTCTGCTCCACTTGGAATAAATATAGATGACATCTTTTACAAAGATGGTTATATAACTTGAAAGTTTTAATATTTTATGTTGAAATTCGAATATATATTTTTGTTACATGAATGACAGGTCAAGATATAACACCAATATTTTAGTAACCAGCAAGTTTATATAGAATTGTGAGACTTATAACGATATGTGTATCATTATGTTTTAACGCGGTACGCTCATACGGTGCACGTTTTCTTCTATAGATACTATATTATTTGACAAAGCAAATAGACGCAAGAGGGGGGTAAATTGTGTGGAAAAAAAAAACTTTAAAGTACTTTCAAATTGATAAGATCCTGTTAAACAAAAATAAGTCTATAAATAGAAAGGTCCTATCAATTTTCGAAAGGATCCTGTTAATGTTAAAAACAAAAAAATCATATTAATAGAAAGGAACCTCTTAGCGCTCAAAAGAAAATGAACCTACTAATTGATAGGAGCTTGCTAGCGATTTAAAAATGAAAGGAGTCTGTTAATCGATACGAGTCTATTAACGCTAAAAAAAGGAGTCTTTTAATTGATAAGAGCCTGTTAATGCTTAAAAACGAAATGAACCTCTTGCGATAGAAAAACAAAAGGAGCCTATTGTAAAGCCGAATGAGCCTCTTGAAAACACAAACTTATAATGCTGAAATTTAAAAATTAGGAAGAGAGAAAGAATGACATAATCAATTTATACTGGTTTGGCTAATAACGAAACCTACATCCAATCCTCCAGTATTCAACTTAAGTATTTTACTATAAAATCTAAGTAGTAAATTTTCAAGAGCCTCTCCAAGCTCACAAGTACATATTTTTTAAGGTTCTTGAACCTTCCAAACTCATAGTATTTTACAAAATTCTATAAGCTCTCAACAAGATATATATAAAGGATTTAATAGTCTCTTTCAATAGAGTGATTTTACTTTCTAGGACACAAATAATTTGATAAGAATTTCAAGAATATTGATACTGCTAGGATATTTTGCAAGTCTCGTAAATGCAGTGGCTCTTCCTTAACTAGTCATTGCTTAATCTACGATATCTTTCCTACTAAAATCTTCAATATTCAGATTTTAAGAGGAATGTTATGTCAAGGCTTCTGGAGTTGATTATTTGAATTCATAAAAACTTTCAGATGTTATGGAACCATTTTTCAATAGGTAAGTTCATGAACAAGGTTCCTGCAAGAAATGAAGCAATTATTCTACCAATGTTATTTCCTTTTAAGAATTATATTGCTGCCTATATAAGGAAATAAATCCAGTTAAATTTTGAAATATTATAAATTTATCATCAAAATCATTAAACATAACCCTTGAGCTAATAAGCTCCCCCTTTTTGATGATGACAATCAATAATAGATTTCATAATTCAAATAATAATAAAGGATTTTGAAAGATACCTATAAACTTTATATGTTCTTACTCACAGTTATAAAAAGAAGGAGCCTATATTCACAACATTTCAGTAGCAAGTAGCAGAAAATATCATCAATAAAAAATATATCATCAAGGAAAAATTGAAAATATATCACAAATGTAATGCAACTTCGATCATTGACTATTCTCCCCTTTTGTCATTAAAAAAAAAGGGAGGAAGGAACTTAAAGACCCACAAGACTATCACAATATGAATAAGCTAGGAAGAAAAAATAGCAACAGAGTTATTAAAGAGATTCAAAGATTTTTTGAGCAAAACCTGCATGTTAAGAAGCTGATTTTGCATGCTATCTGTTTGTCCTCACATTTTTTCTTGATTAGCTTGAATGACTTATAGCTGTTGTTGGAGGTTTGCACTATTTTCATTTTGAGGAGGGATAGGAGTTTGTTGGTCTGGAGTAGGATTTAAGTTTTTTGATACTATTTTAGATCTTTTTCTACCCAAACATTGTTTTGCAATTTGTATCTAAATTGTTAAGGAATGAAAGGATAAAACTTGTGATGTGTACCAATTTAGATTATGAAAAGGTACTCTAAAATTGATGAAAATATTGGTGAGCTATATCCCGTATGTTAGGCAACCGGTGGTATTCTTATGATTTCCCTTATCTACTATAAACCTCAAGATCATTGTTGGAAGATTCATCCTATTCCCTTTTGGTAAATTATACACTACATAAGTGTCCAATAGACTGCACCTTTCAATTGAGCTACTCCTGAGAAATATTGAAGTAATTGATAACGATGCAAGGCATTGTGGTAGTAAGTCTAATTGCCGACTCCAGGGTGTCCCATCTTGGGTATTTTCAGCATAAAGGCATATGAATTTAACAACTTCTACCAATTCCAGATCATTGAAATCCCATTTATGACAGGGAAAATCAGTTCTCCCTATAGGAGTTATATATCAAGTATATCTCCTAAAATTTCTTTAGAAATTAAAATTTCACATTCACGTAACAATGAGACAATGGCTAGTTTTCTCACGTGAGTGTAGAATGTCCTTACTATCTCATCACATATGGTCTCATCTAATTTCAGAAAGTTTTCCTAACCAATGGCAATGAAGTAAGGAAAGATAGGTATATCTATGTCATCAAACATCATGGGAGGCAAGATTCGCCCAGCAACCACCTTTCTTTTCTTGTATTGCATTTTCTAACGAACTTCATCTTCCTTTGATTGAAACATTTTCGGTAGTACTGATGTCTTTCCTTACTTTTGTGCTTAAACGATCTATACAAAAGGTTATTTTATTAAGTGAATTATATTTTGATATAGAGATTACATGAATATATAAACTGGAGTTATAACTGTAGATCCTATAAACTAGAGGATGTTACAACAGATAGATAATAACTATACAAAAATAAATAATAACTCAGTCAATTGTCCTTATCCTTATCATGCCCCCGCAAGATGAAGTGTTGTGGAGAAACTTGCATCTTGGATCGAAGAGTCTCAAAATGCAACTGTGATAGCAGTTTTGCCAAGGCATCAACAATTTGATTGGTCTTCGAAATGTGAGATATCTGGATTTTCTGTTGCTAAACTTGTTCACAAACAAAATGGTAATCAAGTGCTTAGTGCTTCATCTGTGAATGATAGATAGGATTGGAGCAGACATAGGTGGCACTAACATTGTCACAGTAAATGAGTGGAGTAAATAAGGAAGACACGCATAGTTCAATAAGAAGTTTGCAAAGCCAAATAACCTCTGCCACTGTATTTACAACAGCATGATATTCAGCTTTCGTAGATGACCAAGCAACCATTTGTTGCCTTTTTGAATACTAAGAGATGGGATTGGCACCAGGAAAAATAACGTACGCAGAAGTAGATGTCTTAGAGTCAAAATTACCTCCTTAATCATCATTATTTTATGCCACTAAAGCTAGATGAGAGGACTGATGAAGTTGTAAACCGTAATCATGAGTATGTTTGAGATATTTCAACGTTCATTTGAGCTAGTGAAAATGAGTATCTGATGGTCAATGCATGAACTGTGATAGCTTATTTATCGCATAGCTAAGGTCTGGCCTAGTTAGAGTGATATTTTGAAGAGCACCTAGGATACTTCGATAAAGTGTCCTGTCAACCAAAGTCATACCATCATCAAGTTTGAGAGTGGTAGATGTACAAAGAGGAGTGCTACATGGTTTTCCATCTGCCATATCAAACTTGCGAAGAAGAACATAAATGTATCTTTGCTGAGATAGAAAAAGGCCATGTTTATTCAGAACCATTTCAATTCCAAGAAAGTATCTTGGTGCACTAAGATTCTTAGGAAAAAAACTGGAGGAGAGAGCATCCATAAAAAGCCAAAGTTCAGATGAGGAATTACCTGTGAGAAGGAGATCATCAACATAGACCAAAAAATTCATGGTCACTCCATTAATGTGATAAATGAAGAGTGATGAATCACACACACTAGTATTCACCCATACTAAACCAAAAACTGACGCAGTTCATTGTACCACGCACGAGGAGCCTGTTTTAACCTGTAAATAGCTTTTCAAAGTTTGTAGACATATGTAGGATGTTCTGGATGAGTGAAACTAGGGGGTTGTTTTATGTAGACAGTTTCTATAAGATGTCTCTGAAGAAACGCATTATTGACATCCATTTAATGTAGTGGCCATTGATGAGCTAGATCAATGGTGAGAACAACTTTAATGTTAAGATGTTTGACAACTAGGAAGAAGGTCTCCTTATAGTCAATTCTAATAGCCTAACTAAAACCCTTTACAACCAGTTTAGACTTGTATTTATCAATTGACCCATTAGGTTTTCGTTTGGTATGAAAAATGCATTTATGAGCTTACGAGATAGTAACAAGATCCCTCGTACCATTCCGAACAAGAGCATTGTATTCTTCCGATGCAGATGCCTGCCAGTGTGGAAGAAGGAGAGCTTCAATAATTGTGCACGGTTCCTCCATATCGAGCAATGGGTATTTGCTAACTTTGTAGATTGGATGAGTACAAATGCTAGGTAGAGGTGGTTATGGGTTAGAGGGGGGTATCGGTGATGACACAGAAGATGAAGTCTCATCAGTCTCAAGTGGTCTAACCTCAAGACTCGTCATGGATTTCGGAGGAATTATGTAGTGAGGTGGAGAAGGTAGAATGTGTTGAGGTGGTTGATAGGGTAAAGGAGGAACAGACAGGGTTTGATAAGGGAACTAATCATTAACGAAACGAATATGCCTAAAGGTGTATAGTTTGTGAGTTTTTGGATCAAAACACAGATAAGCAAATTGCGTAAGAGAGTATCCAACAAAGACATATGGAATGGAGCGGGGTTAGAGTTTGTGGTTAACATATGGGCGTAACCAGGGAAAACATAGACACCTAAAAGAGTGGAGATGATTATAGGTGGGGGGTTGTTGATGAAGGATCTCGTAAGGAGTCTTCATACGAAGGAGGGGGTAGGCATTCTATTTATTAAGTAGACGGATGTAAGAACAACATAAGACCACAAGCTGAAGGGTAGGTTACTATAATGGAGAAAAAACCGAGCAGTTTTGACAATGTGACGATGTCGATGCTCAGTTGTGCCATTGAGCTCAGGTGTATGGGGTGGTGTACTAAAGTGGGAAATGCCAGTTTGGATTAAAAAGGAGCGAAGCTTGATAAACTTGCCATCATTATCAGAGTAAAGTGACTTGATTTTAAAGATGATAAATGATTCGACAAGAGTTTTGAATTTTTGAAAAACAAGAAAAACATTTGATTTATTTCTAAGTGGATAAAGCCAAACATATTTTGAAAAATGTTCGACAAAGACAATATAGTACTTATTGATATTAGTCTTTTGTATGATGTTTTAGGGTTCAATTTGTTATGCATTTGGTGTTAAATTGAGTGTTGAGTATGCATTAAGGGTGTAATTAGGCTAGTTTTGTGTTTAAGTATTTTTATGAGTTAATTTGAATCTTTGAGCTTAAATTGTATATTTTTAAGGTACCTTGATGTATATGCTAGTGTTGCAAGATAAACAGGGAAGAATGGTGAAGATTTAAAAAGTTTCAGGCCAAAAGACACAGGCCACGATCGTGTATAGTGGCCATGATCGTGACAGAAGAGGAGGAGCTAGCAGCAGCCAGGCTACGATCGTGCACCAGGAGCCACGATCGTGACAGAGAGCGTCAAGTCAGGCCACGATCGTGCACTTCAAGAAACGATTGTGACAAAAAGAAAAAAAGTGTTGGCCACGATTATGCCCTGTGTCGAGCTGACATAAAAACTCAATTTTTGGGTGATTTTTTAGATCGTTTTGACCCCTAGTTTGACCTAGGGCTGCTGCAGAAATAGAGCATTACCAAGCAGCCATCAGTAGTCATTAGAGAGCTGAGAGAGCTACGCAAAAGTGACATTCTGCCAAAAATTCGGGAGAGACCTAGAGTGAGATCAAGCGATTGAGGAAGGAGACGAAGGAAGAAAGGCACGGAGATATGTTTGACACAACGTACTAAGGCACGGAGATATGTTTGACACAACGTACTTCCCAAAACAGGTGGTTTTTTGCAGTCGCGACCTTCGAGATCCATTCTGACAATATTTCTATTTTTTATTTCAATTTCATTGATGTATGAGATTTGGATATTGATTAGGATTATTTGTCGTTGAGTGTTGAGCTTTTGCCTAAACTCACCTTGGGGTTTTTTGTTCTTGAGATTAATTAAATTTTATTTGATTGTGTTATTATTCGATTTAACTGTGATTCAATTCGATTCTTTATAACTTGGCGATAAATTGAGAGGGTGAGTCGGTGAAAATCATCGATTTAGGTTAACAAGAGTTAGGTAAATTGATAGGTAGAAAGTTAAATCAAACCAGAAGAGTCGTGTAACGAGAGATCGAACATAGATTCCCAGTAGGTTAATAGATAACATTAGAACTAATTTAGGTTTTAGACCAATTGTGGATCGATAGATCGCAATTACCATAATTTGAATTAGGGATTATTAATTAGGGTTAAGAATTATAATTCAAGGTAGAGTAATTCACCCTAGGATCGTATTGGCCTAGTAAGTTGGAAATTTCATAATTAGGCGGATTTTCTTTAGTTTCGAATAAATTCCTCCTTTCTCTCAATTGGTCACTTCTAGGTTGAATTTCATATTTTTGTGCAAATTGGCTTTTGTTCATTTTTTTGGGGCTTTAATTTCTCATATTTGATTCTTGATTGATTTTAATTTCTACAGTAGTTGTTTAATTAGGTAACGCGAACTTAGCTGCTGTTAGATTTTAGGACTAGTTCCCTTCCACGTGGGGTTGACACCTTAGGTACTACGTGAACGACCCGTGCACTTGCAGAATTTACCGAGGTTATAAATAGTAAAACTTAGCACGTGTAACCTCTAGCGAACAAGTTTTTGGCGCCATTGCTAGGGAAGGCAATTTAGTTCTATAGTTTAACGCGTTAGGATAGTTTTAATTTTTAATTTTTGTTTTTCATTAGTTTTATTTAGGAATCGTGCTCTTGTATGAACATAAGAGTCACAAGGGATTCAAGTCACGCAATTGAGATGTTAGATTTAGAGATAAAGCGTTTAGAACTAATCCTTAGGAAAACTCGATGAGAAGAAGAAGAAGAATTCGAGAAAGCACAAATGGCTGAGGAGTTTCAAAGAAACATGGATCAAGAAGTCAACCCTGGAAGGCAACAACAGAGGACCCTCATGGATTTTATGAGGCTAGGGTTCAATCCTGCAAACCAAGGTGTGGCCAGATCGCCTGTTCAAGCGGTCTCCTTTGAAATCAAGCCAGCCCTCATGAACATGCTTTAACAGAACATTCAATTCTATGAACTTGCAAATGAAGTCCTGAATGCTCACATCGTGAGTTTTCTCGAGATCTGTGATACTTCCCGGTATCACCAAATGTCGTAAGACGTAGTGAGAATTAAGTTGTTTTCCTTTATGTTTAGGGATTGAGTGAAGGCTTGGTATCACTCACTGAGCCCCGCTAACATTACGACATGGGACCAGCTAGTGCGTGCCTTCTTAGATAAATACTTCCTATTAACAAAGACCACCAAAATTATTAAGAAAATTACGAATTTCCAATAAGGTGACGGGGAGTCTATTTATGAAGCGCGGGAGCATTATAAAGACCTGTAGAGGAGATGCCCACACCATAATTTACCCAAAGAGTTCCTTCTACAGACATTTTACAACGGAGTGAACCCATAGACTAGAGGCACCATCGATACGACGTTAGGAGGATCTTTAATAAGAAAGATGGTCAATGAAGCAGAGGAATTAATAGAGGAGATGGCCAGTAATAGCTTCTTATAGACTAGTGAATATAGTAGGCAACCTACTAACTTTAGGGATCAGAAGGTAGTTGTCGCTGTCGATCAGACGACGGAAATGCAAGCCAAGATTGACAACTTGACGTGATAACTCAGTAATATGAAGGCGTCATCCTCAGCTACGGTAAAGGCCGCGCAATTGAAGTGCAAGCTATGTGGCCAATTAGATCATGATACGGTGGAGCTTTTAGATGAGAGAAGACAACCCGAAACAAGTTTATTACATGGGAGCTCAATTTGGATGTGGAGGGGGTAATAATCCCTACTCCAACACATATAACCCTTGGCGGAAGTATCACCCAAGTGAGACTAAGCAAATCGGTGCACGTAACTCGACCGATATTCCCACATCAATTTTTTCTCAGAAGGAATTATATGTTAGGAGGGGAGTAGGAATGTTACAAGAAATGGAGACAAACAAAGTCGAGGAAGTGACGGAACGAATACAATCTAAATTGAAATTACAAGAGTCTATTACAGAGAAGGGGAAGGAGCGAACACTGGAAGACACCCCCAATATAGTGAAGAAGGATGATCCAAGGGACTTTTTCATCCCCTACAGTTCAACAAGATCATCATAGATAATTTAGGTGCAAGCATAACATAAATGCAATGCCCTACACTCTCAGTATTAAATTGGGGTTACGAGAGTTGGTGCCCACAAGGTTTTGGTTAAGACAACTGATAGGACGTTGTTAATAGGCATTTTATATTGATTTTAGATAAATAATTTGCTAAACTTTTGTCCATTTAATGTTTAAATTTCACTAATTAAGAGTTATTTTTTTTAATTTTAGGCACATATGGGGTTTGAAATATTTAAAAGCACAAAGTAAGGAAGTTGGACATAAAAAATGAGAACGTAGCATCATGAAACAGAGGAGGCCAAAATGCAGAGTACAAAGAAGCAGCCTATAACCTAAAAACGAGAACGTTTTAGCCAAGAAAGAGGGAGGTTTATGCGTGAATAGAAAGTCGAAAGTCAAGGAACCAAAAATGTTGGACCCCGTTCCGGAGCCCAATTATCCAGAATATCATAAAACGTGAGCTTAATCCAATAAAAAAAACACCTTAACCATTATTGATTCATCTTTATGCTTCTATACCATAACACATCTTACCTATATGTAACCACAATTCCTGTTCAAAAATTCATCATCTCAAATTAATTACTTCCTCAAGTATCCCTAATTTCAACCCAACCTTATCCATACGCAAATTCACATTTTCACTAAATGGCATCCGTACATAATTCATAATTCATTAACATCAAAAGATAAGAGTTTTTACAAAGCCGTAATGGCCTTTCAAACCACAATATGGCCTTTCAAACCACAATATATCCATATCTCATAATCCCAAAATACATAAGATACTTGAACTAATAATACTTGAAATGTAACTAAAAGCCTCATTGTTACAAAATCTAGCTTAAAATACAAAAATATGCCACTTGAAGCGATGCCTTGACCCTCTTTCACTCGATCTCAAGTTCTTTACCTGAAGATGGGATGGAATGGGAGGGGGTGAGCTTGAAGCTCGTAGGTAACAATTTTATAACCAGTAACAAGCAAAATCATTGTAAAAATTCACATGAAATCATAAAGCATATATTTTTCAAATTCTCTTGATCAAGTAATTTGTAAGCAATATAAATCATGCATTAAACAAGTTGGTCAACACAGAGCACATCAAAAATCATAAACACGTAGGCACATCCAGAATGGTTTGGGTGGATACAAAACAAAACGTACTACACATTTCCCATACTGGTCCTGTGTTTCTGTGAACAGAACATACTATCGCAGTCCCACTTATTATTCTTGCGTAGCTGTGAACTTATAGGAGTCAATGAAGGAGCTCCATGCCACTAGCAGGCAGGCGGGAGAAGCCTTTTGTCAAAGTGCACTTGACTTACTTAGGGAACCACCACAAACCAATATAATCATGAATTTCACAACTTGTAAACATATTGTCTCAATGGCATTTTTCCAAAACTTTATTTCATAACCATAATATCGTTTCAAAAATCAATATCCTTTCAAAAATCATTTGCATCATTCATTTCATAAACCAATAACACAATTCATATATAAACATGTGGCACATTATCAAAGCATTCAAGAAGTCTTAACGACACATTTATAACACAATTTAAAACATTTTAAACTTTCTTGGTTTGGAATGGAGGCTTATTACTTAATTATAAAAGTATAACCCACCTTGAAATCCGTGCTTATAAACTTGCTTAGGGATGCCTTTACTCTTGCTCCTCTTGCCTCTCTTGCCTCATTTGATTTCCTTAAACAATAACCAAAATTCCATTCAATTCAGTTTAGAAATCGGAAAGCCATACCTCAATAATTTAAACTCTCTCTCATGCTGAAACAAAATTCTATGCTTAACTTCCATCCTAAAAATGAAATGCTTATAAACTGAATTTAGACTCAATCCCTTCATACAATTTGTAGCCCTATGTCTCTAGTTTACTCCAAATAAAAATCATTCCATTTGGATAACTATAGAAAAGATATGCTCAAAATACCGAAGCATGTTTTATGCTGCAAAATTGGCCGTGGCGACCCAGAAAAGTTCGCAGCTACGAACTTTTCCAAAGACGAAAAGTTTGCGTGAAATCTTACAAGTTTACCACGGTGAACCAAGGAAAGTTGGCCGCAGCAAACTTTGACAGAAACATACATAGAACATGTTTCATTTTCCATATTTTAACTTCCCACCTTTCACATAAATCCCATCTTAAACCTAAACCATCTCTTCTACTTCATTTTCAACTTCATTC
>JAOQMS010000006.1:1749704-1762433 GCA_027563885.1 Erythroxylum longipes | reverse complement strand
TGGACTTTGGCGCCAAACTTTGCAACCAATTTTGGGACGAAAAGTTTGGTCGGTGTAGATGTAGCGAACTTTGGGGACGAATTTGGGGACGGTTTTATTTTTTAACCTAGTTCGGTCCCAAATTCCATCCCTAATTAGGGACGGAAATTATCCGTCCCTATTTACCTTCCCTATTTGCAATTTTTCTCGTAGTGATCTTTGGTGCTAAAAATATCTAATTTGGTGATTTTTAGTTATAACTTGTTCTGTTTTAATACAATTTTTTAAATTTATAAAAACAAACATAAAAGAAGAAAGAATGAGATCAACAGAGAAAGGGAAATCTGAGAAACAAAAATTGAAAACTTTTCTGGGTGGAATCCATTTTATGGTATCATGCAATTAAAAAATGTAAAAGATATATTTTTTAAACTCAAACATGAGGCTTTAATGTGAAGCATAATTTGGGAAAGTTAATCCTACTATGGTATGCAGATAAGATCTCTTTGTATCCAGTCCATTTTCTCAACGTTTGCCTTAATTCGTCCTAGTGTAGTGTCTTCTCATTTGTAGCAAACTACAAACCTTACAGGCTTATGGTCTTCAAGGTTGAATCCAAAGCTATAATGTTCTACTTGGCTTGATAAAAGAAATATATCTTATCTCCTATAGAACTTTAAAGATGAAAAAAAAGGAACATGTATGAAATTGATCAATTTTAAGTAGTATAATTTTACTTACGTTGAAACCCAAGATGTGAAACAACAAAATGTGTAGGCAAGTAATGATTGGTTAATGCACCTGCATCCTCTGAAAGAGCAACATATGCTACTTCATAGATCAATGATGTATTACGTCTCATCCATACCAGAAAGGAAGCCATTGGTCCAGTGTTCAAGAGATGAAATATACCACAAATCCATGTCTAACAGCATAAACTCTAGTACAAACACACCACCATAACATGACTCTAAACTTTGAAGGAGGATGTTCCAACTTAGCATGAAAATGCTTAGAGGAGAAGCCAATTAATTTATGCAGTTAATTAAGGCTTTAAAGTGGGAAGTCGTTTCTATATAAACTTGAAGTCACTTTGTTAGGTGTCTTTTTGGTGGGGGAAAAGGTAATGATATACCTTGTACCTTGATTTGGATAGGAGGTGGTACCTTATGGTACTATTCTTCTTCGATCACACATTTAATATGCTTCGTGACATCGAAATCACCATTTAACACCTTTAGTTGGATGCCGCGGTTGTTGGTTTTCTATTTGTTTATGTTCTTTCTCTTATCAATCCTATCTCTTCTATAGCTTAGTTCTTAAGTACTAGTAGCAGGTTCACTTTTGATGTATGTATCAAAATGTCGAGAGGCCAATCAATAACTTGCACCAATACTTAGAAGGACTTAGCAAATATTCAAAAATCAGTATGAAGTTTTAAGTATCAAATTAACAAAAACTAAAACATTTTATTTTAAGAATATTTAAAGAGAAAAGTCATAGGCATTTTCTTCTTTGTCACTAAATCCTAACAATTTCACTAGTGTTGTCACTCCATCATAAATGGTTAAAGTTTTGGTACTTGATTATCATGCAACTTAATAAAAAGATAGAAGGAGGCAATGGGAAGTAAATGATCAAGCAAACACACGTAAGAGGGGGGTAAATTATATGTGACTTAAAAAAATTTGTAAGTACTTTCAATTCTTATAATAGATAGATCCCAGTTAAAGATAAAAAAATAATAGAAGCTTGTCAAACGATAAAGCTCGTTAAAAAATATGAGCCTGTTAGGCAGTAGGAGCCTATTAAACAATAAATCCTGTTAAAGCAATTTAAAAACAGAAGGAGCTTGTTAAACTAAAAGGAAGCTCTTGCGAAGTTAAAAATAGAAGGAGCTTATTTTAAAAGTGAATGAGCCTCTTGCAAAATGAAAACGTAAACAATATAATGTGAAAATTTAAAAATTAAGAGGAGAGAAAGAATTTGACTTATAACTTAAGCCTATATCCAGTCCCCAAGTATCCCACTTGAGTGTTTTACTATTAATCGAAGTATTAATTTGACGAGCCTCTTCAAGCTCACAAGTAAATATTTTTCAAAGTTCTTCAACCTTTCACACTAGTAGTATTTGTCTAGCCTCTATAAGCTCTCAATGAATGACAAAGTAATTTGCTCAATATTAGCTTCAACGATTACCTCATTAAAAGAATTTTCACTTTCTAAAACACAAGAGATTTGATAATGATATGACTTTCAAAAGCCCTGATGTTGTGAATGTATATCGAAAATTTGGCTTCCTTGATTTTTCTGTATGTCTGTGTTTCTCGCAATTGTAGTAGTTCTTCTTTAAGTAGGCATTTCCTTTAACTAGTCGTTGTATTATTTCCGTTCTAGTTTGACTTTGTATCTTCGATATCATCTTTGCTGGAATCTTCAATATTCAATATTAAAGAGAAAAAAATATGGCAATGTCTCAGAATTGATTGTCAAAAAATATACGATTAATATGATCCTTTCGGATATTGTAAACTAAATAAGGTAAGTTCATAAAGGAAGGTTCCTGCTAGAAAGGAAGCATTTATCCTATGATTTTATTTCCTTTTGAGAAATACATCAATACTTATACAAGGAAATAAATCCAATTTGAGTTTTGAAATATTATACAGTTATCATCAAAAGCGTTAATCATAAACCTTGAGCTAATAATCTCCACCTTTTTAATGATGACAAACAATGATAGATATATTTTCAAAATTCACATAATAGTAAAGTGTTTTGAAAGATACCTGTAAACTGTAATCACAATTAGAAGGAACCTGACCTCTAAAGGAAGGAGCCTATTGTTTGTTTATCATATATTTAAACATTTAAGCAGAATATGTCATCAATAACAAATATATCATTAAGGTAATATTGAAAATATATCACAGATAGAAGCATGCAGAGTAAATATATCATCAAGTGCAAAGTATACTATTTCTCCCCCTTTGTCATTATAAAAAAATTAGAGGGAAAGAGTAATTAATGCATCAAATAAAATCATAAGTATGAATGAGCCAAGCAGAAAAGAAATGGCAACAAAGTTATTGAAGATATTCAAAGATTTTTCTGAGCAAAATCTGTAAGTCAAGAAGTTGATTTTGCGTGCTATCTATTTGTTCTCGCATTTGTTCTTGATTGGCTTGAATGTCCTTCAGCTGTAGATGGAGATTTGCATCCTGAGGAGGGACAAAAGTTTGTTGCTCTTGAGCACGATCTAAGTTTTCTGCTACTCTTTCAGGTCTTTTTTCTACCCAAATATTGGTTTGCAATTTGTATCTAAATTGGTAAGGAATGGAAAGGCGAAACTTAGCTGGGACATATCAATTCAAATTTGCAAAAGGAATTCCATAAAAAATGAAAATCTTGGTGAGCAACATTCTATAAGGTAGACAACCGGTGTTATTCTTATGATTCCTCTTATCCTCCATGAACCTTAAGATTATTGCTGGGAGATTCATTATTTTCCCTTTTAACAAATTATACATTACATAAGTGTCCAACAGGCTGCAGCTTTCAATTGAGCTACTCCTAGGAAAAATTGAAGTAGCTGATAAAGATGAAAGACATTATGGTAGTCAGTCTAATTGCCTACTCCAGGGTTTCCCATCTTGGGTGTTCTCAGCTTGACAACAGATGGATTTGGCAACTTCTACTAGCTCTAGATCATTGGCATCCCACTTATGATAGGGAAAATTAGTTCTCCCTATGAGAGCTACATCCAGTATATCTCCTAATATTTCTTCAGAAATTATAATTTCATATTCACGTACGCATAAGAAAATGGCTAGCTTTCCATCGATTTCTTCTTTTATCATGTGTGTGCAAAATGTCCTTATGAGCTCATCACATACGGTCTCAGTTGATTTTAGAAAAATTTCCCAACCAATGGCAACAAAGTAAAAAAAGGTAGGTATAACTTTGTTATCAAACATCATGGGAGGCAAGATCTGCCTAGTAACCACCTTTCTTTTCTTGTATTGCTTTTTATATCAGGTTTCAACTTCCATTGATTGAAACATTTTTTGTGGTATTGATGTATTTACTTTTTGTACAACTATCTTTATCTTCTTTGCCCTTTTTTCTTTAGGAATCATCTCGTAATAAAACAACTTATTTCTATCAATGAGATCTTTAATAGCATCTTTAGTCACAAGCATCTTGCCGTTCTTTATTTCTTTCTTTTTCTTTATTTGGATTTTTCTTCCTCTTTCTTTTCATCGTCAATGGCTTCTTTTTGTTCAGAAATTTTCTCGACTTACTTTGTAAGACTTCCTCTATTCCTTCGTTGTCTAATCAACCTAGTAGGTTCTTCATCTTAATCAATGTTATTTGTAATACAGTGCACTTCAGCCACTTTCTTATCTTTAGGATCGGGTTTAGGAAGTGTGGAAGTTTTTGGAGTAGATAGAATGGGTGTTTTTGATACTTGGGGTTCAGAGGGGATAGGTTCAATAACATGAGCTTTACCATGGCTGTTAGTAGAAGTTGGGGTTTTCTTTTGTCTTTTTGATTTGATTCATGTTATTATAAAAGCTATGGATGAGGTTTAGAAGATTTGAGATGAAAATAGATAGATAGAATGCAGAGAGTAAAGAGCGGTGCTTCAAAGAACAATGAGGATGAGTAGAAGATAGAAGTCTATTTTTGGTATTATATTAAGCGATTCTTGAGCGTTGATCTCGTGTGAAGATAAACGATTATATGCTAATACAGGAAGTGTGATCATTTGCATATCTTCTGTCAGTCCCGTACAGCTGTTTGACAGAAATGTTGGCCGTCTTTAAAAGCAGAAATGATAAAACAAAAGAAATTACCTTTTTAGGACACATGTATTGCTCTAATAAACCGAGAGGAGCCTTCTAAAATGAGAGGGGCCTTCTAAACTAGGAGTTTACTAAACTAAAAGAGGTCTTAAACCTGAGAGGAGCCTTCTAAAGAAGAAGGATCCTATTAATGTTAACAGAGAGAAGTGGCATAGAAAATTCATAAAGAAATAATATCAAATAGTGTGCACATACCAAGCTCATTTCTCAATAGGCAAAATTAATCTTCAAAGAGTGGTTTAGTGAAGATATCAACTACCTAATTTTCACTATTAACATGCAAAAGATCAATGGTACCTTCTAAAACATGATCTCTAAGAAAATGATGCTTAATTTCTATATGCTTAGTCCTAGAATGAAGCACAGGATTTTTCGAAAGATTTATTGCACTAATGTTATCACAAAATATAAGGATAAGATTAAAGTTTAGAGAGAAATCATGGAGTTGATGCTTCATCCATAAGATTTGAGCACAACAACTGGAAACTACTATATATTCTGCTTTGTTTGTTAAAAGCATGGTGCAATTTGGTTTCTTGCAAGACCAAGAAACTAGACATCCTCTAAGAAATTGACAATGAGCACTTATGTTTTTTCGATCGACTTTATCACCTGCATAATCAACATCACAATAGTCAACTATGTTAAAAGTGTTAGTTTTTGGATACCATAATCTAAAATCTATAGTTTCGTGAAGATATTGAAAAATCCTCTTGACTGCTTGAAGGTGGCTTTCTTTTGAATTTGATTGAAAGCGTGCACAAAGGCACATACTAAGTAGAATGTCTGGTCTTGAGCTTGTAAGATATAGTATTGACCTAATCATTACTCTATACTTTGTTTCATCTGTAGCTTTGCTTTCTTCATCCTTATCAAGTTTAGTTTCAGTATACATAGGAGTACCCATCGGTTTGGCATTCTCAAGGTGGTACTTATTGATAAGTTCCTTCATGTATTTATCTTGGCTAATGAAGATCCCTTTTTCTGTTTGACTGATTTGTAATTTGAAAAAGAAGGATAGTTCTCCCATCATGCTTATTTCAAACTCTCTATGCATTAATGCTGAGAATTCTTCATGAAAAGACTGATTAGTAGCACCAAATATTATTTTATCAACATATATTTTCACTATGAGTAAATCATTCTCCTTTTTCTTAATGAATAAGGTTTTATCTACCTTTCTTCTTTCAAAGTTATTATCAAGCAGAAAATTACTTAACCTCTCCTCACGTAATCATAATGGTTTTCATCTTCAAAACCTAGAGGTTTCTTAATAAACACTTCTTCATTAATATATCCATTTAAGAAGGAACTTTTAACGTCCATTTGGAATAATTTGAAGTTTCTATAATATACACGGACAAGTAAAATTCTAAGCAATTTCGGTCTAGCAGTAGGTGCATAAATTTCATCAAAATTAATAGCTTCCTATTGATTATAACCTTGAGCTACAAGTCTAGCTTTATTTCTTACCACCTTACCATTTTTGTCGAGTTTGTTTCAAAATACCCAACGAGTTCTAATGACTGACTTATTTTGGGAATGAGGTACTATCTTTCAAACTTTGTTTTTGTCAAACTAATTTAGTTTGTCTTGAGTGTTTTAGTATTAAATCTAAGTAGTAATTTGACGAGGCTCTTCAAGCTCATAAGTAAATATTTCTCAAGGTTCTTCATCCTTCCACATTAGTAATATTTGTCTAGCCTCTACAAGCTCTCAATGAATGAGAAATTAATTTGCTCAATATGAGCTTCAACGATCACTCTCTTAAAAGAATTTTCACTCTCTAAAACACAAGAGATTTGATAATGATATGACTTTCAAAAGTACTGATGCTGTGAATGTATATCAAAATTTGGCTTCCTTGATTTTTCTGTATGTCTGCATGTCTCGCAACTGCACTGGTTCTTCCTTAAGTAAGCATTTCCTTCAATTAGTCATTGCATCATTTCTATTCTAGGTTGACTTTGTATCTTCGATATCATCTTTGCTAGAATCTTCAATATTCAATTTTAAAGAGAAAAAATATGGCAATGTCTCATAATTGATTGTAAAAAAATATAGGATTAGCATGATCCTTTCGGATATTGTAAACTAAATAAAGTAAGTTCATAAAAGAAGGTTCCTGCCAGAAAGGAAGCATTTATCTTATGATTTTATTTCCTTTTGAGAAATATATTGATACCTATATAAGGAAATAAATCCAATTTGAATTTTGAAATATTATATAGTTATCATCAAAATCGTTAGTCATAAAACTTAAGCTAATAGTAAAATGAAGAAGTATAAGTAACGAAAAAGATAAAGAGGATGATGATGGATTCACTTAAGATATAGAACAATATGTTGTCATTTAATTATTATCAATATGAAGTGAATAAAATGGCTTTTTTGTATATATACAAATGTAATTACAGGAGATAAGAAAGCTAACGACTATAATAGCCACTAATGAAGGTGTAAAGATATTAATGTCTAATCAATTTGTTTTTTCTCTCTCTGGCTGCACTCTTCTCTCTTTCCTTTTCTTATCTGGATACTTTTGTAAATGTACCATTCATTCCCAACCTCTATCACTATTTTTACTCAATAAATTTCATAATAATAAAGTGGTATCAGAGCATCGATTCTCAAATGGTGTTGACTGTAAACAAGGAGAAGTAATGGTAGAGGGGACTGAGTTGCATGATGTGAGGAAGCTAGAAGAGAATATGAGAAATCATATTAAGAGATGGATGAAAAATATAGGAAAAAATTGAAAAACTAAAGGAGTTAATAATGCAACTATATGTAGAGAGGAATACAAGCCATAGAACCATAGAGAAGATTGGACTGTACAGAAACACATTGTAATGAATTTCAAGTGAATAGAGGGTATACCATACTTACAAGATTTAACAAGATTGAGTTCCCTGTATTTGATGGAGGATGATATTGGAGTTATTTTTAAGAGAGAACAAATTTTCATGTTGGATAGAACTCTCTCAAAATTAAAAGTAAGAATTGTAACTATGCATTTGACTAGAGAGGCGTTATCCTAGTGTCATTTTATCTAAGAAACAGGTTAACCATGGAACCCATTAGTTGGGTTGAGTATCTTAAAGAATTGATACAGAGATTTGGTGATTCCTTGTTTGATCATTCCACTAATGAATTGAAGGAGTTAAAGTAAATGTAATTAGTAAAAGATTATTTCGCAAATTTTGATTTTTTGTCATATAAATCGACAATGCCCTAAACCTATTTAGTAAGCTTGTTTTAAATGGATTGAAGCCAAAGATATTACTAATTAAGTTGTTTCATTTGAGAAGCCTCCAATAAGATTATGAAGTTGCTAAAAAACAATAGTTGATGTTTCAAAATTGCGCAATAGCTTATAGGGGACAATGGAGAAATTATCAAACGAGATTATAAGGAACGAATTCAACAGTGGAAGCCTAGCAAAGGTTGTTACCTATATCGACATTAGTTGGAAATGTGTTAACGTAACAAAGGCGATGAGTAGCAGGGAGATTGATGAAACAAGAGCTAACGGATTTTGTTTTTGTTATGATGAAAAATTCACACCTAGATAAATGCAAAAAGAAATAGTTTCATATATATGTGTTATAAGAAGAGGATGAAGAAGATGGCGAAGTGGAGGAAGTAATATCTAATAATCATCATGTGATTTCTATACAAACTATGGCATGTACAATCACGACTTCTTATACACAAATGAAAGTGAAAAGAGTCTATTAGTATATATAATTTCATTGACAAGGCTTTACTTAAGAAAGAAGGAGTGCTAGAAAACATTAAACATTTGATATAATCAAAGGTATAAAAATATGAAGTGGATGATGAATGGCCAATCAGATGCTTTACTCATTAAAATAGGTCAAATGATATAGTATTAGGAGTTTAATTGCTATCTACTTAGAATGATGTATTTAATTTCAAGGAAGGACAACGATGTTTGATTGGAAGGGAAGAAGAGTGTAGTTGACAGTAGGTATTGAAGGAAAAAGCTAAATTGATATTAAGTGGGTGTTTAGGAAGAACACTGATGTTATATTGATGTATCAAGGAAGTTAACTGAGATGGAATACATCCATTACTTGTGGAATGCAGTTGGTGGAAGTAATATGGATAAATTACTAGGGTATAAAGTATCAACAATAATTAATATATAATTTGTTAGTATAATATAAAGATCTTTTGTGGAATCAAATGGTTTACCCCCTAAGGGAAAATGTGATCATAGAATAGTGTTAAAGGAGGGAACATAATTGATAAATATCAAACCATATGTAGGGTTACAAAAGAGGACTATTGAGGAGTTAGCAAGGGATACGTTGAAATAAAGAGTAATTAGAGGAAGTGTCAGCCTATTTTCATCTCCTATTGTTTTAGTACATAAAAGGATCAATTATGGAGAATGCGTATAGATTATAGAGCTTTAAACAAATTTACTGTAGAGGACAAATTCCTACTTAAGTAATTAAAGAGTTGATGGATAAACTAGGAGGAGCTAGGATTTTTTTTCAAAAATTGATCTTAGAGCTAGGTATTATCAAATCAGGATGTTTGATAGAAATATTCAAAAGATTGCTTTTAGACTTCATAAAGGACATTATGCCTTTTGGCTTAACATTTCAAAGCTTGATGAGTTCCACTTTTAAACCATTCTTGAGTAAATTTGTGTTAGTATTTTCTGATGACATATTGGTATATAGTTTCTTTGTAAATTCATTTGGAGCATCTTTAACTAGTGTTACACTTATTAAGGAAACCTAGATCATTTGTTAAGAAATCAAAGTATTGTTTAGGGCTGAACGACTGGAGTATTTGAGGCATTTTTATATTAGTTGAGGGAGTTTCAATTGATACAGGAAGGTTGAAAAGGCTAAAAAATGGCCTATAATGAATACATTGAATCAAATCAGGGGATTTCTGGGATTGACATGTTGTTTTTAAAGGCTTATCAAGGGTTATGCTTAAGTAAGTAGACCGTTAACAACCCTGTTGAACAAAGATGCCTTTAAGTGGTAAGAGGCAACTCAATCTACTTTTATAACACTTAAAGAAGCATTCATTATATCTTTTGTATTATCACTACTAAAATTCAGTAAAACATTTGTGGTTAAAACATATGCATCTGGAACTGGTTTAAGGTTTTGATGTAAGATAGGCATCACCTAGCAGATGTAAGTAAGGCTCTTTCAGTTAAGTATCACCATTTATCTATTTTTGAGAAAGAGTTATTGGTTTTAGTGATAAGAATTAGACATTGGTCATATAGTTTGACAGGAAGGAAGCTTGTGGTGTGAACATACCATAAAAGTTTGAAATATTTGTTAGAATATAAGATTGCTACACCTTTTCAACAGAACTGGTTACCAAAATTGTTTGGTTTTTCTTTGAAATAAAATATTAGAAGGGGAGTGAAAATGTAATGGCTAATGGAGAATCACAAGTAAATAGTGGTGGGCTATATGGTATGATGATTTCTCAGGTGCAAATGAATCTTGTAGCAAAAGTTAAGGATGATTGGAGTATTGATGCAAAACTATCTAAAGTAATTTAAAATTTGAAGTAAGGTGACAAGCAAGACTTTTGTTACACTTGGAATAAGGATTTGTTATGTTAGAAGGACCGCTTGGTAGTAAGGGATGATCTTTCATTACAAAGAAAGAATATATCTTTATTTCATTACACATCCATGGGCAACCATTTAAGAGTCTTGGCTATTTACAAAAGGTTGGCATTGTATTTCAATTAGAAGAGGATGCAGTCACATTTACGGAAATACATTAGAACATGTGAGATTTGTTAGAAAAATAAGTATGAAGTGATAGCCACACCTAGAAAATTGTAGCCATTACCAATTCCAAAGTATGCATGAACAAAAGTTAGCCTAGACTTAATTGAAGGTTTGCCTAAATATGATGAATATAGTTTCATATTTACAATGATTGACTGTTTCACTAAATATGCTCACTTTATACCATTATCCCGCCCATATTTAGCCATTAAATTCAATTTTATGTGTCTTAATTTTATGTATAAATTACATGGTATGCCTATAACTATTGTGAGTGATATAAATCATATCTTTTTAGCAACTTTTGGTAAGAACTTTTTATATTGCAGGTTTTTACTTTAGCTTTGTATTCAACCTATCATTCTCATACTGATTTCTAAATTAAAGTGCTTAATTGAACCTTAGAAACTTATTTACGTTGCATGGTTGGTGATTACCCTCAGTTTTAGAGTAGATGATTTGCTCTCATGGAATGGTGGTATAATACCATATTTCACACTACTATTTATTGTTCTACTTTTAAGGTGTTAAATGGATTTCCCTCTCCTGTTCATATTTTATATTTAACAGGTAATTTAAAGGACTTAATAGTTGATCAAATGTTATGTGATTGATATGCTGCAATCTAATTGATTAAATTTTGTAGTCAATAGGCACAAAACAAAATGAAGCAATTGGCTAATAAGGGAAGAAGAAATTGTGTTTTTGTTATAGGTGATTAGGTTTATATGAAACTACAGCCTTACTATCATACTAATGTGCATTACCAATCTAACAAAAAAATTTTTTTGCATTATATTCTGGGCATTTCACACTATACAATATGTGGGAGTTATTGCATATCGCTTATAGCTACCAATTGAAGCGAAAATTCATATTGTTTTCTACGTTGCATAGCTTATTAAGAAACATGTTTATGAGAAAATTATGATTCAATCTCAAATTTTAGATTCCATTCAGTTTATCACTAAATGTCCTATTATTGTTATAGATCGTCATATGGTTAAAAGACATAATAACCAATTGTACATGTTTTAGTGCAGTGATATGAGGATGAGTTTGATTTTACTTGGGAGTTTTTGTATGTCTTACAGCAACATTACGCTAATGTTAACCTTATGAACAAGGTTCTTAAGGAGGGAGGTATTGATACAGCTCAATAAGAAGATAGAAGGAGGTAGCGGGAAGTAGAAGAAAGAAGTAGAAGTAACAAAGAAGATAAAAGAGGACAACGTCAAATTTACTAAAGATATAGAACAATACGTCGTCATCCGATTCTTATAAATTTGAAGTGAGTAAAATGAATTTGTTGTATAGAGACACGTGTAATTAGGAAAGATAAGGAACATAAAGGCTATAATAGTCATTGATGAAGGGTGTAACTACAATATATTTTTTCTTTTTTTAGCAACTCTCTTCTCTCTTTCCTTTTCTTATTATGGATATTCTCTATAAATTGCAACCTTTATCACCATTTTTACTCAATAAGTTGCAACAAAACAGATTACGAAAGGCACAACGTTGTAGAGTTACTATATTCTCTTCTATTTTCAGAGTTTGCACTTTTTTTTATACTTCTATAAACTAAAGTTATGCCCTAATTGTTCGAACTAAGTTATTTGGTTACCTATAGTTTGTGTTATTTTGCTCCCATAAACTACTCGTAGGTATGTAGATGAAAATTTTCTTTTGTAGACATTTTAAAAAGCCAAAGACATATTTTTTCTTGATTATGTCGTAAGTACATAAATCATTTTAGATTGAAAACTAAAAGTGCCATCTTTGTTTGTCGTATAAAAGCTTGGAAAAGAAGACCTTCAAATTCAATAATAACAATAGTAACCTTCTCAATAAAACCTAAAACTAAAATAAAGAAATAAATAATGATTTTAGAATAAAGAGTAGATAGTTAAAAAATAAAATTATAATAAAAATAAATATGAATTTTAAAACAAAGAATACATAACATTTGACCTAAACTCAAAAGAAATAAAGAGTCAGATAGTTAAAAAATAAAATTATAATAAAAATAAATATGAATTTTAAAACAAAGAATACATAACATTTGACCTAAAC
>JAOQMS010000006.1:1724727-1739889 GCA_027563885.1 Erythroxylum longipes | reverse complement strand
ACCTTAAGGCAATGAGAAACAATATTATGAAGAAGTCTTATTGAAATTCCTTTATGACCTACCATTAATTCTGTTCGTAGTTAAGTGAAATGAGTTGTTTTTGAGGTTTGACCTGGTGGGGAATTCCTCCCTTGTGGGATGCGCGCCCAGTTGTCTTGTAGGACGTCAGGCACGTGACTTGCCGGGGTGGGGTTCCAATAAAAGGAGCCTATAATTCATAATTTCATCAACATTTCAGTAGTAGTTAGCTGAAAATATCATCAATAACAAATATATCAACAAGGTAATTGAAAATATATCATAGATGCAAAGAAAGATGCATGCAATGTATATCATTGACTATTCTCCCCCTTTGTCATTATAAAAAATATAAGGAGGAAGGAACTTAAACATTCATAAGATTATCACAAATACGAATAAACCAATAGAAAAAATAGTAACAAAGTTATTGAAGAGATTCAAAGATTTTTTTAAGTAAAATATGAAAGTGAAGAAGCTGATTTCATATGCTATCTATTTGTTCTCGCATTTGTTCTTGATTAGCTTTAATGTCCTGCTACTATTGTTGGAGATTTGCACTATTTTCATCCTGAAGAGGGACAGGAGTTTGTTGTTTGGGAGGAGGATCTAAGTTTTCTGCTACTCTTTCAGATCTTTTGTTTACCTAGACATTGTTTGCAATTTGTATCCAAATTGGTAGGGAATGGAAGGGTGAAACTTAGCCAGTGCATACCAATTTAGATTTGCAAAAGGAACTCCATAATAGCTGAAAATCTTGGTGAGAAACATCCTATAAGGTAGGCAACCGGTGGTATTCTTATGATTCCCTTTATCCACCATTAACCTCAAGATCATTACTGGTATATTCATTCTGTTCCTTTTTAGCAAATTATACACTACATCAATTTTTAGTAGGCTGCACCTTTCAACTGAGCTACTCCTGGGAAAAATTGAAGTAGCTAATAACGATGTAAGGCATCGTGGTAGTAAGTCTAATTGCCAACTCCAAGGTCTCCCATCTTAGATGTTCTTAGCATCCCATCTTGGATGTTCTCAGCATGAAAGCAGATTTGACAACTTTTACTAGTTTCAAATCATTATGACAGGGAAAATTAGTTCTCCCTATAGGAGCTACGTCCAATATATTTCCTAAGATTTCTTCAGAGATTAAAATTTCACATTTACGCACCCATGAGACAATGGCTCGCTTTCCATCAATTTCTTTTTTTCTTATGTGTGTGTAGAATGCCCTGATTAGCTCATCACATACGGTCTCATCTAATTTTAGAAAATCTCCCCACCAATGACAAAAAAGTAAGGAAAGATAGGTATACCTATGTCATCAAACATTATAGAAGGCAAGATCTACCTAACGACCACCTTTCTTTTCTTGTATTGCCTTTTATAGTGGACTTCAGCTTCTATTAATTGCAACATTTTTGGTGGTGTTGATGTCTTTCCTTGCTTTTGTGTAGCTATCTTTATTTACTTTGCTCTTTTTTCTTTAGGAATTATCTTTTCATGAAATAACTCATTTCTATCAATGGGGTCCTTAATAGTATCTTCAGTCACAAGTTCTTTTCCTTTCTTTATTTCTTCCTCTTTTCTTTTTCTAGATCATTCTTCCTCTTTCTTTTCAGCATCAAGGGTTTCTTTTTGTTTATAAATTTTATTGGCTTGCTTTGCAAGACTTCCTCTTGTCTATGGTCGTCTAATCAACTGAGTAGGTTTTTCATCTAAATCATTGTCATTTGTAATCCAGAGCACTTCAGGTACTTTCTTATCTTTAAGATCGTGTTTAAGAGGTCTGGAAGTTTTTAGAGTAGGAATGGGAAGTGATGGAATAGGTGTTTTTGATACTTAGGGCTTAGAGGAGATAGAAATAGGTTCAATAGGAGTGTTCAAAGAACTTACAATTGGAGACAGAGAAGAAGACTCAGAGACGAGAGTTTGGTCATGGTTAGAAGTTGAAGCCATGGTTTTCTTCTATCCCTTTTATTTCATTCTTGCCATTGTAGGAGAGCTTGGTGAGGTTTAGGAGTTTCTGAGAGAAAGCAAAAAGTTAAGGTGCAGAGAGGAAGAGAATGACGCTTTTGAGAAAAGAACAATGGAGAGTAGAAGAGAGAAGTTTGTTTCTGGTATATTAAACAATTCTTGAGCATTGATTTCATATGAGAATGGGTAGTCGTGCACTTCAAAAGAGGAAGTATGATCATTTACGTATCTTCTCTCAGATATGTATAGAGCGTTGTTAGAACAGCACGCGCACTTTTAAAAGCTGAAACGATGCCACGAAAACTTTTCTTTTTAGGATATGTGTACCTTGTTCTGTCAAATTGAGAGAATCCTTCTAAAAATACAAAGGGCCTTCTAAACTAGAAGGAGCCTACTAAATTAAGAGGAGGTCTCGAAACTGAAAGGAGCCTTCTAAACTAGAAGGAGCCTACTAAAGGTTCATACTAGAAGGATCCTGTAAAAAAGAAGTAGCATAAAATAATTATACAGAAATAACATCAGATAGTCTGTACATACCAAGTTCTTTTCTTAACACGTAAAATATATCTTTAGAGAGTGACTTAGTGAAAATATCAACTAATTGATTTTTAGTATTAACATGCAAAAGATCAATGGCTCCTTATAAAACATGATCTCAAAGAAAATGATGCTTGATTTCTATAAACTTAGTCTTAAAATGATGCATAAGATTTTTTAAAAGATTTATTGCACCAGTATTATCATATAATATAGAAATATGATTAAAGTTCAAAGAGAAATCCCGGAGTTGATGCTTTATCCATAATATTTAAGCACAATAGCTGACAATAACTATATATTCCGCTTTAGTTGTTGAAAGAATTGTGCAATTTTGTTTCTTGTAAGACCAAGAAACCAAACATCCTTTAAGAAATTGATAGTGACCACTTGTGCTTTTTTGATCGACTTTATCACTTGCATAATCTACATCACAAGAGCCAACTATGTTAAAAGAATCAGTTTTTGGATAACATAATCTAAATTCCATGGTTTTGTAAAGATATCGAAAAATTCTTTTGACTGCTTGAAGGTGGCTTTCTTTTGGATCTGATTGAAAACATGCACAAAGGCACACACTAAACATAATATCTAGTCCTAAGCTTGTAAGATATAGTAGTGACCCGATCATTCCTCTGTACTTTGTCTCATCCTTACCTTGCCTTCTTCATCCTTATCAAGTTTAGTTCCAGTGTATATAGGAGTACCCATAGGGTTTGGCATTTTTGAAGTGGTACTTCTTAATGAGTTCCTTTGTGTATTTGTCTTGGCTAATGAAGATATCTTTTTCTATTTGTCTGATTTGTAATATGAGGAAGAAAGATAATTATCTCATCATGCTCATTTCAAACTCCCTTTGCATTATTAATGTTAAGAAATCTTCATAAAATATTGATTAGTAGCACCAACTATTATGTCATTACATATATTTGCACTATGAGTAAATTATTCTCCTTTTTCTTAATAGACAAGGTTTTATCTACCTTTCCTCTTTCGAAGTTATTCTCAAGTAGAAAATTACTTAACCTCTCATACCATACTTGAGGGGCCTGTTGTAGACCATACAGGGCTTTAGTGAACTTCATCACGTAGTCATGATGGTTTTCATCTTCAAATCTTGGAGTTTGCTTAACAAACACTTCATTAACATATCCATTTAAGAAGGCACTTTTGGCATCCATTTGGAACAATTTGAAGTTTTTATAACATGTGAAGGAAAGTAAAATTATAATCAATTCCAGTCTAGCAATAAGTGGTTTCATCAAAACCAATACCTTTCTGTTGATTATAACCTTGAGCTACAAGTCTAGCTTTATTTCTTACCACCTTAACATTTTTGTCAAGTTTGTTTTGAAAAACCCAATGAGTTCCAATGACTCACTTATTTTGTAAAAGAGGTATTAGATTCCAAATTTTATTTTTGACAAATTGATTCAGTTCGTCTTTTATGGATAAAACCCAATTTTCATCAGTAGGAGTCTCCTCAACGGTCTTTGGTTCTAATTATGAGATGAGGGCAACAAAGTTGTTCTTGAAGGATGATCTAGCTCTTAGAATTTCAGAGGGGTCTCCCATAATGTACTGATGTGTATCAAGACCTTTCCATTCTCTTGGTGTTCTTTGTTGTATAGGCTTCTACAGAGAGGAAGGAGCCTTCTCTATCTTACTTCAGAAGGACCTTCTCAATCTTCCTTCAGAAGGACCTTCTTAATTTTGTAATTCTGAAGGTATTATAGGTGTTGTTTGAGTCTACGATGTATTTTTAGGAGCCAAAGGATGCTCTTTATCATCTGAATCAGCTGCTGTCTTCTATCTTCTTTGTTCTTTTGCTGTAAATTCTAAATCCTTTACTGGCGGTACTATAGCCCAGAAAGATGGCTTCATTTGATCTCGCATCAAACTTTCCAAGATTGTCCTTTCTATTATTTAAAATGAAGTACTTGCAACTAAATGCTCGAAAGTAACTGACATTCGATTTTCTCCTTTCTACAACTCATAGGGGGTATTTTTAATAATAGGCCATATAACTATTAAGAATGTAATAGGCAGTTGACACGGCTTTTGCCTAGTAACCGTGAGGTAGACCACTTTCACATAGCATTGTTCTGTCCATATCAACGAGAGTCTTATTCTTTCTTTTAACCACTCCATTTTGTTGAGGAGTTCTTGGGCATGAAAAATTGAGTCATACTGTTATTATCACAGAAATCTTTAAACTTTATGTTATTAAATTCTCCACCATGATCACTCCAAATTGAAGTAATGCAATATCATTTCTTGATCTGAATTTTTCTACAAAACTTCTCAAAAACTTCAAAAGCATCATCCTTATTTTATAGGAAGTAAACTTATGTAAATCTGTAATAATCAGCTACTAAAACAAAACTGTAATGTTAACCACCAAAACTTTGAGTCTTAGTGGGAACAAATAAATCCATATTCACAAGTTCAAGCCGTTGGTTAGTAGACACAATTTTTTTTAGGAGGAAAGTTGCTTCTAACTTGTTTACCTTTTTAAACAAGCCTCACAAACCTGATTGCTTTCAAACTTCAAAGTTGGTAGTCCTCTTAGTAACTCATTTTTGGACAATTTTTATAAAATGCTTATGTTACCATGTTTAAATCTTCTGTGACAAATAAAAGAATCATTTTCTATAGAAGAAAACATTTGAAATTTTTTGAAGACATATCTTCCAATTTAGCACAGTATATGTTCTGATTTCTAGGACCAACAAATACAATATTGTCATTAAGATTATCAATAATTTCACAATATGATGCATAGAAAGTAACTGTATAACCCTTATCACATAATTAACTTACACTCAACAAGTTATGTTTCAATCTATCAACATAAAGAACATTATCAATAGAAGCAGAGTTAGAGTCACCAATTTTATCAATTCCAGTGACTTTTACCTTGTTTTTATTAACAAAGACAACATTACTTCCATCTTTTCTTTCAATGTAGTTGAAATGTGATATTTCACCTGTCATATATCTCAAACAACCACTATCAACTATCTATTGATTTTCTCTTGTCTCCGTTTTGAAACATATTTGTAGAAAGTATTATCTCATTTTAGGTACCACATTTTTCTGGGTCCTTTCAGGTTAGTAGCTTGACCTTTTAGTCTCCAAACATACCTTGAAGACAATTTCTCCATTTTACAAATTTTACAAGAATGACTAATGTGACCATGTCTACCACAGAAGAAGTATAAAACAGATAGATGAGAATTGCTATAATTTCTACCATGTATCAGGTTCTTGTTATTTTGACTATAGGTACTGATGGATTTAACAAAGAAGTTCTTGTATGGCCTAACATTATTATTTTCATTGTAACCTATTCTGGCTTTATAAAAAATGCATTTACCACTACTAAGTAGTGCATTAAGGTTGTTCCTTCCATCAACAAACTTCGCAAGATCTTTTTCTAAAGATAAGATATTTACTACATATTTCTCTTTCACAAGTTCTAGGGCAACAACCTTTTCTTCTAGCTCTCTAGCTTTATCATAATCATTCTCAAGCAAAGTATTTTCCAACTTGGCTTATTTTTCTTCTAGAATTCCTTTTTCTTATGATCATCCTTAAAAGACATATTTTTAGTTGTCAGATTTTCATTCACGAATTCTAATGATTTAATTATACTCTTCAAAGATGCTTCATTGTTTTTGGACTTCTCAACTTCTTTGAGATACTTCACTGTCAATTTTTTATACTGATCATACAATTCATGATATGCATTTCTCAATTCATTAACTTCAATAATAGAGTTAGAATAATATACCTCATCGTCTCCTGAGTCATCCATGAAGCAACACATTGTTGACTTTTTTTCTGGCTCTTCTTCTTCGAAGTTTTTAAAATCTTCATCTGACTAGGCTGCAGTCATTGCTTGCTTCCTCGGTTCTTTATTCTCTGTTTTTTCCTTTTGAAGAAGGGGACATTCTAGTCTTGTGGGTCCAGGCTTCTTACAGTTATAACATATTTTATTGTTTTGTGTATTGTTATTGTTGCTTATGCCTTTTGGTAGGGACCTGTTGTTTCTGGTTGTCCTTTTCCCTTCTCTTTTCGTCATCAACTTCTTTTTGTAGAAGTAGGCATATTTTCTTACCATGAAATTGAATTCTTCAGCTCCATCTATTTGCAACTCAATGTCTCTTTCATCACCGATTGATTCATCAGTTACTTTTAGTGCCATTTCTCTTTTGTACGAGGATCCTTCATCTCGCCTAAGCTCGGCTTCATGGATCATTAAGTTTTCTCTTAGCCAGTCGAGTGAGATGGTATTGAGATCCTTTGCAGTTTCCAAAGCTGTCACCTTTAGTCTCCATTCCTTTGGTAGAATCTTTATTATGAGTTCATCATTGGGATATATCTTTCCCAAGTTCTTTAAGGTCGACATGATGTTGTTGAATCTCCGATGAATTTATTTATGGTTTCTCCCTATTTCATGCCAATAGTTTCGTATTGATGCACTAAAGGCTTATTCTATATTGCTTTACCTCATTCGTTCCTTCAAAGGTGACTTCTAGTTTATCCCATATTTCCTTTATTGTAGAGAAGTAGGATATATTTTTATATTCTTCTAGAGATAATGTATAGATCAGATGATGTTTTGCTTTAACGTTCAACTGTGTATTTCTTCTGTCAGCATCAAACAGCACTTTTACATTTTCTGTAACAGGAAGTGTAGCTCCAACTTTGATGGCTTGCCAAACTTTAATATCTACAAATTGGAGATAGATTGTCATTCTCTTTTTCCAGTATGAGTAGTTGTTTCCATTGAAGTAAGGAGGCTTTAAGACTGATTGTACTTCAAGGCTTCTCAAATTATTTGCCATGATCTATCACGCGTTGTAAAACACAATAAATGTAAAACCTCACTCTGATACTAAATGATAAAGCAGATACACACAAGAGGGGGATGAATTGTTAAAAAAAATATTTACGATATACTTTAAATTGATAATATCCTTTTAAACAAAAATAAGTTTATAAATAGAAAGGTCCTATCAACTTTCAAAAAGATCCTGCTAACAAAACAAAAAAAAAGGATCTTGTTAATAGAAAGGAGCCTACTAGCACTTAAAAGAAAAAGAGCCTGCTAATTGATAGGAGCCTATTAGCGATTGAAAACAAAAGAAGCCTGTTAATCGATAGGAGCCTGCTAATGCTCAAAACCGAATGGAGCCTTTTAATCTATAGGAGATTGTTAAAGCTTAAAAATGAAAGGAACCTCTTACGATAGAAAAATAAAAAGAGCCTATTGTAAATCCAAAGAAGTCTCTTGAAAATACAAACTTATAATACGGAAATTTAAAAGTTGTGAAGAGAGAAAGAATGACACAATCAATTTATACTTGTTTGACTTATAACGAGTTTACGTCTAGTCCCTAAGTATTCAATTTGAGTATTTCACTATAAAATCAAAGTAGTAAATTTTCTTGAGCCTCTCTAAGCTGACAAGTACATATTTTTCAAGGTTCTTTAACCTTCCACACTCGGAGTGTTTGACAAAACTCTATAAACTCTTTGGCATGGGCATCGTAATGCTAGTTAAAATAAACTAGACTGCTACTATAACAGTGGGGAGTCTAGGTCGATCCTACAGAGAGTGTGTGTAAAGTTGTTGAAATAAAATTAATTGGTGTTTAGGCTTTGGGAGGGGAGTTGTTTGGTTAGAAATAAGAAAATAAAATAAAATAAACCTAAATAAACAAATTAAAGAAAACATGCAAAGTGTTGAAAGTGGTGAATTTGTTCGGAATCCAGTTCTTTGGTTCTATCTTGGCCTATACCATAATTAAACATATTTTGATGATTTGTTGTTCTCAAACGTCTCATAGAAACTATTAATCGTAAGTTAATCTATTAACCTAAAATTTCCCTTCAGTTGTATTTAATCAAGATACGATCGTTAATTAAACCTAGCCACTGAATAATGTTCGCTCAAGGTTACACGCTCTAAGTTTCAATATTTTTAGCCTTCCCACTAAATAATGTTCGCTCAAGGTTACACGCTCTAAGTTTCAATATTTTTAACCTTGGTAATTACCACAAGTGCACGGGTTGTTCGCGTAGTACCTAAGGTGTCAATCCCATGAGGAAGGGAACTAGTCCTAAAATCTAAGGTTGTACTAACTATAATAATTTAAAAGAAATAAAATAGGGCAGAAAATAAATAAATCAAACAATTAATTCAAGACTTGAGTTGAAGAAATTTAAAAATTTAACAAATCACGCAACCCAATCCCAAAACTAACCTAGAAACTATCAAGTGAGAAAAAGGGGGATTCAATTCGAAATTAACTCAAACCTAATCAATTATGCAATTCTTGACTTAACGGGTCTAGACGTTCCTAGGGTGAATTACTCTCTCTCGAGTTATAATTCTTAACCCTAATTGATGATCCCTAATTTAAATTATAAAATCGCAATCTCTTGATTCGTGATTGATCCAAAACTTAAATTAGTTCTAAGTTGTCTATTAACCTACCAGGAATTTATGCTCAATCTCTCGTTACACGACTCTACCGGTTTGATTCAATCCTTTACCTATCAATTCACCTAACTCTCGTTATCCTAAATTGATTATTTTCACTCGGCTCACCCTCTCAGTTTATTGGCAAATTATTAAGAACAGGAATTTGAATCACAATTAAATCAAAAGAAACACAACCAATTAAACTTTATTAATGTCAAGAATTGAAAACCCGAAGGTGAGTATAAACAATAATCAACACTCAACAATAGTAATTTCAATAAATATCCCAATTTCATACATAAATAAAATCAAAATAAATAAAGAAACTACTGTAAGAATGGATTGTGGAGGCAACGATAGTAGAAAACCACCTGTTTCGGGAACTACGTCGCGTTAAGCTTCGTCCAAAACTTGAGTTTTTCTGTCAGCCCACGATAGTGCCCTAAATTGATGCTCTCTGTCACGATCGTGGCCTAGCATGCACAATCGTGGCCTAGTTGCTTCTGATTCTTCCTCTTTTATCACTATCGTGGCCTATGCTTTTTGACCCAAAAACTCTTTAACTCTTCCCATTCTTCCCTGTTTACCCTACAACACTGGCAAACACATCAAGGTACCTCAAAAATATACAATTTAAGCTAAAATATTCAAACTAACCCATAAAAACACTTAAACACAAAAAACTAACCTAATTAAACCCTAAATGCATACTAAACACTTGAAATGACATAAAAATACTTATCAAATCTAACCCTAAAACACAATACAAATCACAATTATCAATATCCCCATACTTAAACGTTTGCTTGTCCTCAAGCAAATAAAACAACAAACACGTAACATCAAAGACACACAATGCAATAATGCGACAACGACTCTAATCTTAATGAAATAAATTTAATCATGGACACAATCATTTTAATTATATCAAATCATTAACAAACAAAATGGGTGTCTAGGGGCTTTGACTAGATATACAACTTAATCGAGACCCATGTGCTAATTTATGTACCCTTTTTAATTATGCACAGGTATTAATAATTTTTCGGTCTTTTAGACTCTGTAAAAAATCCTAGGTATATTTCCATGAAGAAAAGAAATCAAGCTTATTACAAGAACAATATGTTTTTATTTCAAACATTTTTTTTGAGAATTAGTCTTTTACTCGGAGGCAAACATTGGTGATGAATGTCGATCCGGTAACTTGACTAAGTCATTTATTAACAGCTTAGTTGGAACGTCATTATAGCCTTTTTATGCAAAGGCACACATTTGTAATGCGTGTCGATCCGGTTACTCTGCTATTATCACGTGTTCAACTGGCTACTAGCTCTATTCATAACCCGAAGGTCAGCAGTATTCTTCTTTTTTCGCCATTTGTTTCCATGTAGAAAAAAACTAGTTAAGCTACTTAGCAAAAAGGCCTCAAATTATGAATAAATGTGACAACTTAGAGGGAGCTAAATTTACACTAAGTCCTAATTATGCTGTATATTTATTCAAAGGCGCCCTAATTCACTAATTTCGCAAGCTAATGATTATTAATAACCTAATAGACTCTGTCCAAAATTAAATTAATTTCACTCAAACCTGAGCCATTGACACATTTACACATTTCACATTATGCAACCTAATGCTATCATACGGTATGCAAAGTCACATATAAAATAAAAACACAATCCCTCCCAACACTTGAACAACACATTGTCCTCAATGTGAGAAGGAACACACACGACACATATATAAACAAAATGTGCAAACAAAAATTTAAACTAACAAGGAATAGATAAAATTAACGATTAAAAAATAAAGTAAAACAAAAAAATAACATAAAATAAACACACAAAACAAAATAAAGCAGAAGAAAAATTTTGGGTTAGATTTGGATCCTGCTAGTTTATGGTCCCTTGCTTGACTGTTGTTTCCGAAAGGTGGTTGTTGGAGATAAGGAAAACACTTCCTTATCTTTGGGAATTTCTCCTCCAAAATATAGCTTATATCGATGCCCATTGACCTTAAAAGTTTCCTTATTATCATTATCTAATTGGAGAGCCCTATGATCAAAAACTTGAATTATTATAAATGGGCCACCCCATCTAGACTTCAACTTTCCTAGGAATAGCCGCAACCGAGAATCGTATAGCAAAACAGTGTCTCCTACTTTGAATTCTTTTTTGCTGAGACGAGCGTCTTGCCATTTCTTGACCCTTTCCTTGTAAAGTTTGGCGTTTTCATAAGCATTAAGATGGGATTCTTCAATCTTGTCTAGTTGTAGAAGTCTCTTTTTAGTAGCTTTTTTCCAGTCAAAATTTAATGCTTCAATTGCCCAGTATGCTCTATGTTCTAATTCGATTGGCAAGTGACAAGCTTTCCCATAAACTAGTCTGTATAGGGTTGTTCCAATGGGTGTTTTAAATGCTATCCTATAGGCCCATAAAGCATTATCTAATTTAGTTGCCCAATCTTTCCTAGAGTTATTAAATGTCTTCTCCAAGATTCATTTTAACTCTCGATTAACGACTTCCACTTGTCCACTAGTTTGTGGATGATAAGGTGTAGCCACTCGATGATGCATGCCGTATCTTCGTAGGAGAACATCAAAAGATCTGTTACAGAAATGTGCACCTCCATCACTTATTATTGTACATGGTACTCCAAACCAGTTAAATAGCCGTTTAATAAACTTTTGCACCACTTTCCCATCATTGGTTAGAGATATTGTTGCCTTCACCCAATACGAAACATAATCAACTCCTACCAGAATGTACATGTTTCCCATTGACGATGGAAATGGTCCCATGAAATCAATGCCCTAAACATCGAAAACTTCTACCTCTTGAATATTGGATAACGACATTTCCTACCTCTTGTAGATGTTACCCACTCTTTGACAACGATCATATTGTGTTACATAGCTCTGTGCATCCTTAAACAACTGCGGCTAATAGATCCACTCTCCAGTATTCTGGCTACCATTTTGTTGGCTCCATAATGCCCAACATACTGCCCATCATGGCATTGCTTAATGCTATTTAAAATTTCCTCATCTAGGAAGCAGCGTCGCATTAATCCATCTGCACAATTTCTATATAAAGTTGGCTCATCCCAGATGTATCGATTGCAATCATGTAAAAAAAAATTTCTTTGTTGGTACAAGAGATCAGATGGGAGTTTACCACTGGCGATATAATTAGCAATATCTGCAAACCCTGGTGTTGTTAAGCTCTTAAGTAGCATCAAGGTTTCATCGGGAAAATTTTTAATATCCTTAATCGGCTCTTATTCCCCTCCCTCAGGTCTAGATAAATAATTTGTAACCACATTTTCGTCTCCTTTTTTATCTCTCACCTCCATATCAAATTCTTGCAAAAGTAACACCCATCGAATGAGCCTTGGTTTTGCATCTTTCTTATTGAAGAGGTATTTTAACGCTGCATGGTTGGTGAATACAATTACCTTTGAACCTAAAAGGTACTATCGAAACTTATCAAATGCATACACCACTGTGAGCAATTCTTTTTTTGTAGTGGTGTAGTTCAGTTGGGGTCCTGTAAGAGTTTTACTGGCATAATAGATTGCATGCAATTTTTTTATCTTTCCTTTGGCCCAGCACGCAACCTATGGCTTGGTCACTCGCATCACATATAACTTCAAACAGAAGTGTCCAATCTAGTGTAGATAAAATTGGTTCTGATACTAATGCCTCTTTTAAAATATTGAATGCATTTATACACTTATCATCAAACAAGAAGGGCACATCCTTAACTAAGAGGTTAGTCAACGGTCATGCAATTTGCAAAAAGTCCTTGATAAATCTTCAGTAGAATCTTGCATGACCTAAAAATCCTCGCACCCCTTTTACATTGCTTGGGGTTGAAAGTTTTTCTATTACCTCTGTCTTCGCTCTGTTAACTTCTAATCCTCGATGAGAAATTTTGTGCCCAAGGACAATCCCTTCCTGTACAATGAAATGACATTTCTCCTAATTTAATACTAAGTGTGATTCTTCACATATTTGAAGGACTTTATCTAAACTGGTTAGAAATGAATCAAAGGAATCTCCAAAGACCTAAAAGTCACCCATGAACAGCTTCATTATATCCTCTATCATATCAGCAAAGATTGACATCATGCACCTCTGAAACGTTGCTAGGGCATTGCAAAGTCCGAACGAAATTCGTCTATATGAGAAGGTTCTATAGGGACAAGTGAATTTGGTTTTCTCCTGATCATCAGGGTAGACAAAAACTTGATTATAGCCCGAATATCCATCTAAAAAGCAAAAAAACAAATGGCCAGCTACCCTTTCTATCATTTGGTCAACAAACGGTAGAGGGAAGTGATCTTTCTTAGTCGCTGAGTTGAGCTTATGATAATCTATACATACTCTCCACCCTGTCACTGTTCTTATGGAAATTACTTCTCCACTTTCACACTCTATCACTGTCATTCCTCCTTTCTTGGATATGCATTGCACTGGACTAACCCATTCACTATCGGAGATAGGGTAGATTATCCCTGCATCCAAAAGTTTTATGATCTCCTTCTTAACCACTTCCTTCATATTAAGGTTTAATCTCCGTTGACGCTCGCGCACCATTCTACATCCTTCTTCTAAGTTTATTTGATGCATACAGACATTCGGGCTTATCCCTTTAATGTTAGCAATTTGCCCTCTGATGGCTTTCATCCGTTTCTTCACAATTTCCACCACCTGACGGTCTTGTGTTTCACTTAATTAATTGGAGATTATTATGGGTACAGTTTGACCTTCACCAAGGTAGGTATACCTGAGGTGTGTGGGTAAGGGCTTAATCTCTAATATCGATGGGTTTTTTGAAGATGGTGGTATAGGTGCCTAAGTTCGAACTAACCTGTCTTGGTGTTCTGAGACATCTACCTCTTCCATCTCATCCTCTTCCATCACTTCAGAGATTTTATGTTCATTGTTAGTGATAGTTACAATTTGTATGGTGTTTTAGGATTAGATTTGATAATTATTTTAATGTCAATTCAAGTGTTTAGTATGCATTTAGAGTTTAATTAGGTTAGTTTTTGTGTTTAAGTGTTTTAATGGGTTAGTTTAAATCTTTGAGCTTAAATTATATAGTTTTTGAGGTAACTTGATGTGTTTGCCAGTATTGCAGGGTAAACAGGGAAGAACGGGAAGAGTTAAAGAGTTTTCAGGCCAAAAAGCACAAGCCACGATCATGCACATAGGCAACGATCGTGACAGAAGAGGAAGAACCAGAAGCAGCCAGGCCACGATCATGCACTAAGAGCCACGATCATGGCAGAGAGGATCAAGTCAGGCCACGATCGTGCATGGGGCTGACAGAAAAACTCAAGTTTTGGAAAAAATTTTGGACCATTTCGACTCCGAATTTGATCTAGAGCCTCAAAGATATAAATAGAATATGATGTGACAGATGAAGGAAGAGCCAAGAGCTGCAAAAGAGAGAGACTCTGCCAAAAATCTAAGTGAAAACCTAGAGATCAATCGATCAAGGAAGGAGACGAAGGAAGAGAGGCATGGAGACACACTTGACGCGACGTACTTCTCGGAATAGGTGGTTTCCCACAGTCGTGCCTCCGAGATCCATTCCGAAAGTATATTCTAATTGTTATTTCGATTTCATTGATGTATGGAATTTTGGAGATTGATTAGAAATATTTTCGTAGAGTGTTGATGTTTGTCTAAACTTACCTTCAGGTTGATTTATTCTTGATATTAATAAGATTGTTTTAATTGTGGTTTATTTCTATTTATTGTGATTTAATTCGATTCTTGATAACTGGGCAATAAACTGAGAGGGTAAGCTGACAAAAATCATCGATTTAGGTTAACAAGAGTTAGGTAAATTGATAGGTAGAGAATTGAATCAAACTAGTCGAGTCTTGTAACGAGAGATCGAGCATAGATTCCAGTAGGTTAATAGACAGCGTTAGAACTAATTTAGGTTTTGGACAAATTGCATGTTAGACCCCATTTCTAGAGTCTAACTCATTTCTCTAATACCAGGTTATTGGATCCTATTTAAAGATTTCACAAGAAAGAAAAATCCAATCTTATTTCATTAATGAACCCAAATAAAGTTTATACAAACTCATTTCAAAATACAAAATACAAAAGT
>JAOQMS010000006.1:1706369-1724627 GCA_027563885.1 Erythroxylum longipes | reverse complement strand
ATATTATACATGTTGGTTGCCATATTATTCCTGAATGTCAACCACTCATCAGTTGGACTAATTTGTGTAATGTATTCTATTTCATCATCTTCATCACTCTCATCTTCCTCACTCTCCTCTTCATCTTCAATGATTGAATCTTGTGGATCAAAGCTCATGAACTTTCAAATCAAGTTGTGTAGAAGCGAACAAGCCATTATAATGCGAACTTGGGTTTGAATTGAGAAAAGTGAAGGGGATGTAAGGATCTTCCATCTTCCTTTCAACAATCCAAAGCATCTCTCAATAACATTCCTTGCTTTGGAATGTTTCAAACTAAAGTATTCCTCTGCCATCTCTGGTCGATGGCCATCGAATTCTTTGAGATGATAATGTTGCCCTCGATACGGAGCAAGAAATCCATTTGCATTGTAATATCTAGAGTCAACCAAGTAATAACATCCTTCATAATTAAATAAGAAGTTATGATTGAGCAGCATAATTAAAAGAGAAACGAATGGATATTGTAATAGAAATTTACCTCGAGGGACTCGTAGACCATGAGGCCTTGAGATCGCATCTCGAAGCACACAACCATCATATGCAGAGCCCTCCCAACCAGGCAATACATATATGAATTGCATGTTTGGGCAACAAACACCTAAAACACTTGTTGAAATACATCCTTTTCTTATGCGATATCGGGGCTTGTCTTCATTAGGAGGTGTAACTTTAATTAATGTCCCATCTAGGGCTCCTAGGTAACCCTACAAATTAAAACCAAAAGGTGATTTAGCACATAAAAGTTATGATATTAATGTTATAAGTTAATTATAATGTTCAATTACCTTAAAACATTTCCATCTCTCATTTTGACAATCTTGAGTAATAGGCTCCGACTTCTTGAGCAAAATATGACGCAATCTTATAATTGCATGAAAAACTTAATGGAATTTCCGACTCACAGTTTCTTTACTACGGAAAAAAAATAGGCTTATTGTCCTACTCTTTTTATGGTGAGCTAAGGTGTATATGAACATTGCTACAACCTCTTCTACAGAGGTGTTCCTGGTGTCTTTTAAAACCCCGACATCTCTGACTATATCACACAATATCCTAAAGGTTGCTCTATCCATACGAAGTTCAATAATGCAGGCATTATCACAATCCATGGTTAATCTAAAAATCCATTTCATTCTATCAATCCTTTTTTCTTCCTTTGTTTTAATTTCACGGACCTTCTCTTGAAGGTACAAACAATAGATAACATAATGGATAGCAAATAAGAAAACCATTTGTTGTTTGTTGAAGTATCGAAAATTGCTTTAGTTTGCGTCGTCCTTCGCTAATAGGGGGCGAGCCATGTTGATCTACACTAAAAAATTTAGAAAATAACTGTCCAACATATAGATAGGGCATATTGAAAAGCTATAGCAGCAGAAAAATAAGCGAAGGTAATAGAGAAAGATGATCAAGAAGAAGATTAGCTTCTATGCATATTTTAAACCAAATAGCTTAAGTACTTCTAGTTTATATCAAGTTTTGGTTAATTGATTAATAAAGGATATGAATGAACTTTACTTGTAGTGAATGAGTGGTAATTGATATTAAAGGAGCTCAAATTGATGAGAATTTGCATAAAGATACATAAATATATAATCAACCAAACAATAAGCTGAAATCACCTCTAAATTTAGTATAAAAGCAAAAATATTTTATGAAAGCTATAAAATAATATTTTAACATTTAAAGAAAGATATTATTTCTATAAATTTTATTGTTTCTTTCAACTATTAATTTGTTAATTTTATATATTTAATATTTTATTTTTACATTAAATTTTAATTTTAGTTATTATATATATGAATTGTAGAAATGATTAAAATTTTAAAATACTACTAAATGTTAAGGTGAATGATTTTGAAGTATAAGTATGGAAAAAATCTAATTTTATTCTTATACTAATTTGCTTCTCTTTTTAGATTAATAAAACATTATGCGTCATCTTATACTAAAGGACCTCATCGTGAGAGTGACAAGGGAGCTTATACTAATTCCTGTTCTTTTGTTCGTATTGGAGCCGCACTTGAAATTGTTTGGATCATTATCCAACTTAGGCAAGGACTTTGCAAGTGAATAGGTTAACAACGTTAGACTAGAATTAAGGGTTGTTAAAAAATATAATTATTTTCAAGATTTTCAACCCATTTTCTGTTTTCTCTGCTCTGTTCCATATCTGATCAGACTAAGAACAAAGAATCGGTCTTGCCTTCAAAAAATAAATCTTTATTCAGTCTAGACATTAATACCAATGATCACACACATCACGTTACATAAAGCTACAGGTTTTCTTAATTGAACTTTCCAAAAACAATCCCCTTGGAGGTCAAGCCATGAAGGTTCAATCACAAATAAAAAGTAGATTCAAATCACTAAAACAAAAAACAAAAAACTGTTCATGATAGAAAAGAAAAGACTCAGTCTAACTTAAACAAAGGGATAAAACATAAATGATTGATTTGTATAAATACCTCTTGAAAGGCCCAAATTGAGATGTCTTGATTGATAAGTTGCTCCACATTTGCAGTAAAATCGGAGAACTACTAAACAGGTAAAGACTTGTGAGATATAGCTTCATTTTCGAAAAAGAATAAAAACAATGAGTTTTAACCATGCAATTCAACAACAAAAGATTATGACAATATACCTGAAGTTTCACTAGCAAAATGTTACATTTCGTTAGTACCATATCCACACTTGACATTTTCCCAAACGGGCAAATTTCATAAGCAGAAAACTACCAGAAAATCATTACTTATCATTGGACTTAAGAACAAGAGCCAAAACCATAATATTCTTAGACAAGCTTGATTATCTATCTGTTTATTGTTGATCAAAGGCAAGAGCAAAGAAGACTTGTGGAGATGGATCCACATGTGCAGTGGCGCAAAAAACATGGGAGTTCAAAAAATGAACAAAAATTTGTCATTGGAAACACAGTTGCTTAAAACAAAATCTACCAATGTATAACAGAGGCATGACAACCAGTGATAGAACAAAGAACTGGCAAATATCACTATATTGCAAGCACTCAAAAGCTTTCTTTCACGTTTTAAAAGCTCAAACTTAAATCAAAATATGCTACTAAATGTAGATATGTTCAGCACATGAAGAATCTCTTTCCAAAGATCCTTTATATACACATATAGATGTCTTCAAAGGAGCTCTCAACTTATAATCAGACAACATAAAAATATAATTTTCCAGACCGACGGATAAGCACACTCTAGTCTATTGTTATTTGAGTGCATAAACTTTCAAGTCAAGAGAGCAAGATAGAGCGCCTACAAGATTGAACATAATGTTCCTCATTACGTAATGCCAAAGAAAAGAAATTGCTACTTATATAGCATTTGAAAACTACATCAAAATTGCTTCTCTTTTCATGATTATGGAGTGAGATTCCCATACAAAGAAGGACGTCATCCTAGATTCGTGGCACTTGTTTGCCATGAAAGGATGCTTATCATTGAGGTAATATGTTGTTAACTTGTCTTGTTGTGACATGCCTGATATGCTTAGTAAACCTATGAAGAGGTATAAGCAATTTATACCATTCATTTTCCTTCAGACATAACAAACAAAACCCAAATATAGTTCTAGACAGAAACTCCAATGACAGTACCAGTTCACATGGTAAATAGTAGCAGCCACCATCAATTTTGTCCCAAAGCAAACGTAGTGGGTGAACCAGATTGGTCCGACAAAGAGTTACGCAGTGGTAAGCGGTAACAATAAAAGGAAGACTAGTACTCTTAGGAAATTGTCATTGTTGAGCTTTAGAAATAGGAGATGAGAAGAACAGTTATTTATCTTTTTAAGAGCCACAAAAGGATTCATAGAGATGTCAAGTACTTTTGGATCGTTTATAAAATATTAAGGTTAATTTTGTATGTGTTGAAACGTTATTGTTTAAATTAAATTTTGATTAAAATTTTAAGGTCTAATTTGACCATTCCACCTGTAAATCTAATAATAAAACAATACGGCAAATTTTCTTCAGATGAAATTGTTTTAAACACGTTATGTCAAACTCTATCGCACGTCAAGAAGGTTAAGTCGAATCGAATTGAACGGTCTGAATAGTATAAACATTAAGTTTAATAAAAGCATGTTATAAGTATATTCTAATCAAAGATTTGAATTCCGTACCGTCTAATTTTTTTATTCGGTTTTCAGCTTTCTGATTTTATTTGTTTTAATAACTTTTGTTGTTAAAAATTAATTAATTTATTATTTAATCGGTCAAATTTTATTAATTAATAAATTCTCATAAACTGAAGTAAATTAATTAATTATTATTATTGAATATTTTTTATTAAACTTTAAATTCTTCAATAATAAAAATACATATTCTATTAATATTTTGCATTGTCCTAATTGATAATTATTTTGATTATGGGTTGTTTAAGTTAGCTTTTGTTCCTCCTTCCCGCGCTTTTTGTTCCGTCTGGTCGGTGGGTGTTTGTTGATTCAACTGAGGCTTATGCCTTATCGGAAGGCTATTCCTAGCCATTCCCTTCCAGCGATGGAGAACAGAGAGCCCTCCTTATCTCCAAAAAACTTCCCAGCCCTCTCCCGTGAAACAGTTGCTGTAGGAACTAGCGAACCGATGAACAAAGGAAAGATAAATATTGGCCATATATCTCAGAAATCTCAAACAGAAAATGCTTGGAAAAATAGAATACAGATTCATCACAAAAAGGGAGTACTCAAGCATTACCAGAGTGTGGTCAGGATGGAGTTGTGTCTCCTCCTATTGAAATGTTGAAAGCGGGGACTCAGGCGGGGTCCAATACTTTGGTTGGATTCTTCTGGTCCAAAAGACCTGCTTTTCCGGTAGTTGAAGCGTAGGCTAAGGCTAGATGGAGCAAGAAGGGGTTGGAAAAAGTGATGCTTAAAGAAGATGGGTCTGTGCTGTTTAAATTTCTGGATGATGCTAGCTTAACTGAAATCGTGGAGCAAGGGCCATGGCACATAGGTGACCAACCATTATTTGTGCAATAATGGAAACCTGGTATGGAGCTTGATCGAAGTAAGATTGACGTGTTGTCGATGTGGGTACAATTCCACAATTTACCTAAGGAGTTTTGGACAATCTCAGGCCTTAATTTCATAGCTAGCTCCTTCGGAAAACCCATCTGTATGGACACTCAAATGGCTACAATGCAGAGGATTTGTTATGCCAAAATTTGTATAGAAATTCCAAAGACAGCCTCGTTGCCTGAAACACTTAACTATTTTACGATTGGGAGAAACTGGAGATCTGGGGAAAGCCAAGATAGCTATCTCTTATCCATGGAAACCTCGTGATGTCAAAAAGAAATGGATCCCCACTGGAAAGACCTTCAAAACGGACTGGTATGATGAATTCATGGATACTGCAATGGAGGTCTCTGTTACGGAACCTACTCTTATAGTAGTGGAGCAGAAAGAGCAAAACAAGTAGATTACGTTGAAAGAAACTGCTGATTCGCCTAGGTCTTCTGGCTTGTTGAAGGTTGAGTCGAAGGTACACCAAATTGACACAAATATGGAGTCTGATCTTGGCCCTGTGAATGAAAATGTTGTTCTGCAAATAGAGACTACTAGGCAGGAACATACAAATACTCTTTAAGAAGCAAATCATCAGGAGAATGATCATAGTATTACTAAAGAGGGACAGCTTATGGATTCTACTACAGAAGTTTCTACTGAAACTACATCGGAAGAGAGACAGCCTATGGATGCTACTGCACTAACCCCAAGTCCATTGAAGCCTGATGAATCCACAACCTCGTAGAAAGAATGGTAAGCAAAACACTACTGGGGATTCCCCCTCCCATGTCAATTCTGGTCTGGAACACTAGAGGGCTCAATGACCCTCATAAACAATCTGTTGTGAAGGAAATGATTAGGGACTAGCAACCTATTCTAATAGGTTTGCTGGAAACAAAAATAAAGAATCCCTCTGCCATTTTTGGATCAAGATTTTTAGTTGCTAAATGGGGAATGGTTTCTAACAGAAATGCTCATTATAATGGAAGGATTCTCTGTCTGTATAATATGGATTTGATTACAATACAAGCTATGGAAATAACTGAACAATTGTTACATCTCCACTGTCTGATAAGCATGAGTAGAACCTGTTTTGATATTCCAGTGATATATGCTTCTAATTTCTCATTTCAACAAGAGAAACTTTGGCAAGAACTGCAGAATATACAGTAGAGAATTTAATTGTCTTGGCTTGCAGTAGGTGACTTCAACTGTTCTCTTTCAATTTCAGAAGTTGAGGGAGGAAGAGGTTTACACATGGGACAACTGAAAGAACTCTCTGTTTTTCTACTTAATATGGATTTGGTAGATCACAGGCAGACACCTCACATGGTCTAACAATCAGCAGGGTCGATGGTTGAACAGGATGAAACTTGACAGATCGTTGGTGAACTCCTTGTGGCTAACACATTTTCCAAATTCTTTTGTGCACTTTGGAGAACCTATGTATCAGACCACTCATACATATGGATCCAAAGAATTACTGGCTCAACAGGAAGAAGAACACTCTTCAAGTTCAATGCTCTGACGAGTTTGGAGGGCTTTTATGATGTCATAAGTCGATGTTGGAGCACTAAAGTGGCTAGCTACAAATCTTACCAACTAATGACTAAGCTTTGTCTGGTGAAGAAGGCATTGAAAAGATTTATGCTTGCAAGAAACAACAATCTTCAGTCACTTAAAGATAAACTCGAGATGATCCAGGATCTCTACTACATGTCTCCATATGATTTTTCACTCAAATAGGATGGAAGCAATTGTCTTAAGCAATGTCAAGAAGCTCTTAATCTCCACAATTCGTGAAAAACTGTAGGGGTAGTAGTTTCGCAAACTGTCTAATTTTACGTGATCATCTCTGACACAAATAAAAGCAAAATCAATCAAAAGCAAAATAACAAATGACATCAAAAATTTGGTAACGCAGTTCGGCACACCTTGCCTACGTCTGCGGGGCTCACACCCAGCTTAATTCTTTTACTAATGACAATAGTTTTATACAAGGCTTTACTGAGCTGACACCACTCAACCCTTGACACTATCCCTCGTCCTCACTACCCGTGAAAGAATTTCACACCCAATAGTACGACTGCCTCGTACTAATCTCAACAGAGGATTTTCACAACACTGTTTAATAATAAAGATAATAAACGAACAACTCAAGTGATTAAAATAACTAGAAACAAAAACGAAAACACTTGAGATAAAGAAGAACGAACAACTTCCCAAAGTTTTCGGCTCTTCATAAGATTATTCTGATAGTTGTTCACCAATGACACTAGCTACCTAATTTGCTACTGCCTTGAAATTTTTTGCATTCCACTACCATGTGATCTGCTCATTCACCAACAATAAAAACACACCAAAGACACAAACTAAGAGACACTTACGAGTCTTCAGCTATCTTCAATTTTCTTCACACCAGAAAAAGCCTCACCAAAACAATCACGTATTTTACAATGGGGATGTGAAGAGCAGTCATGAGCTTTTCAGAGACATGGCAAGTCAATGCATTGGGATCTTCCTCAACAAAGCTACAAGCAGTTCTCCAATCACCTTTAATGGCAGCTTTGTACAATGGCAAGTGATAAAGATGTTTCTCAGTCTACAGCCGCAACTCCTCAACCTTCATTACCGAGTGCTTACGTAATATCGACACAAACAAGAGACAGCAAAACAGAAAATCACGCCTATGTCCACCACACTACAAATCACATATTAACTCATGTATGTCCCTCAAAGAATAGAGTCACGCAGCAGTAAAAATTCAAGACATTAAAACCTTCACCCACACCACACAAAGCACTCACTCACAAGACATAAAATAATCAGCCGTAGGTTTTTCACGCTCAACTTCAATCACAACCCATCAAATTAATTTACCAACATCTTACGTCTTTTCCTTTCTAAGATAGATTCAGCTGCTTGACTTCTATTCACCCATTGCACATACCACACATACTGCGCACACAATCATAAATCGTAGGTACAATCTCACTTCTTACCCAAGCTACTCCTACGTATATATGTGGAAACTTAATTCATAATTAAAACGTGTGGCAATACCCTTCAGCCTCTCCTTTTAGGTAAAACAACTTAACTTACAATAAAACTTCCAACAATGCCCTTTAGCCTCAACACTTACGTAATTATCCCACAAATCTTCATCAAATCTACATCTATGCAAAATAGAATTCTATACCATCTAAAACATTATCCAACTAGTTCTTTGGAATCTAAGATAATAAAAAATCTAATAAGTCCAATTTATAAAAATATGATAAAATAAAATAAGTAGACATATACACCATATATCTAACAATTCAGTTTTGAAACAGAAGGCTTGACTACATTGGTTGCAGGAGGGTGATGAAAATACTAAATTTTTTTATTCTTCCTCGCTTACTAGACGAAATACAAATAAGATCTCAATGCTACAAGATCACAAGGGGAGAAAGTTTATCGAGTAGAATGATCTCTTGCATCTTGCACAAACTCATTTCAAAGAGCTGATGGGTAGTAACACTTCCTCATCTCCAAGCTCCAATATAATATCATTATTTGACTTCTCATAGAACTAGTTCTTTTGAATATAAGATAATAAAAAATCTGATAAGTCCAATTTATAAAAATATGACAAAATAAAATAAGTAGATATATACACCATATATCTAACAATTCAGTTTTGAAACAGAAGGCTTGACTACATTGGTTGCAGGAGGGTGATGAAAATACTAAATTTTTTTATTCTTCCCCGCTTGCTAGACGAAATACAAATAAGATCTCAATGCTACAAGATCACAAGGGGAGAAAGTTTGTCGAGTAGAATGATCTCTTGCATCTTGCACAAACTCATTTCAAAGAGCTGATGGGTACTAACACTTCCTCATCTCCAAGCTCCAATATAATATCGTTATTTGACTGCTCATAGATCAAGATATAAGAAACTCGTTGGTCCCTCCAGTCACTGCAGAAGATATCAAAAGAACTTTATTCAGTCTACATTCATCTAAGTCCCATGGACCTGATGGGTTTACGGCTATGTTCTTTCAACAAACATGGGACATCACAAGACAGCTGCTATTTTGGAATTCTTTAACTCTTCTCAGCTACTTCAGGAAATTAACCATACATTTATATGTCAGGTTCTTAAGAAACAAATTCCCTGCATAATGAATGACTTTAGACCCATCTCATATTGCAATACCGTATATAAAGTGATCTCTAAAATACTTGCTAAGTGCCTTAAACTTGCTTTATCTGGAATTGTGAGCATTGCTCAAAGTGCATTCCTCTCTAGTAGATACCTTGATGATAATGTGGTTTTGATACAAGAATGATTGAAGGATTATACATCGGGGAAAAGAATAAAAAGTTGCTTGCTCAATATAGAGTTCTTCAAAGCCTTTGATACCCTGAGTTGGTGATTTATTCATATATGTCTTCAAGCTCTAAATTTGCCCACGCAATTTAGTCAATGGATACTCAACTCCGACCTACAGTGTGCTTGTCAATGGAATCCCTACAAGGAGGTTTAAAACAGCTAAAGGTATCAGATAAGGGGATCCTCTATCTCCCTATCTGTTCACCCTTGCTATGGAGGTTAAAAAGCGTATCCTCTACGATGGTAACATCAAATTCCACTCTCAATGTCAAACGATTAATCTTACTTATCTCATGTACACAGATGATTTAATCTTGTTATGTGGAGCTTATCAACATTCGGTTAACATGTTTATACATGTATTATACTTGTTTGCTAGCTAGTCTGGACTGAAAATCAACATTTATAAGAGTCAACTTTACATCTTAGCAGACGTGAGAAACACAACTCTCATATATGACATCACTGGATTACAAATTTGCTCTTTTCCATTTAGCTACTTGGGGATTCCTATTACCTTCTCCAAGCCAAAATATGTCGATTATTTGCCTATAATTCAAAGGATGAAAACTAAAGTGTTGGCATGGAAAAACCTTTTCCCATCTTATGCTGCTAGGCTCACTCTTGTAATATCTTTTCTCAACAGCATGCACATTCACTGGACCTCACACGTTGCATTTCCAAAAAAAGCCATAAAGGAGATGGATAGAATAATGAAAATGTTTTTATGGTCTGGTCGATTGGGTGATGCTAGGAAAGCCAGGATTAAGTAGTGCGAAGCCATCATTACAAAAAAGTATGGAGGGCTAGGTATAATCTCTATCTCTAGTATGCAAAATGCTCTAATGTTCAAAAGACTGTGGAGGCTGATAACTTATCAGAAGACTAGGTGGATTAAATGTATAAATGAGATTTACCTTAAACATAAAAATATATAGCATGCTGATTTTTCAAGAGAGGGGTCTTGGATGCTTAAGCAATTAATGAAGGTACGATCTCAGATATATCCTTGTATCAAGCATTGCATCGATAATGGGGAGAGGACATGGATATGGTTTGACAATTGGCTTGATATCAGCCCATTAATCGCCTCGACTAAATCTTAACATCTTTGAAATTGGATGCCTCTCCATCTCAAAGTTTCCTCATTGATTTTTCATGGATCTTGGCATGGAAACTTCAAGGGATTTCAATCCCTTGCACCTTATTTACCATAAATAAGTGCAACTCGATAAGAAATGTAACGAGGATAATAATTTTGCTCAGTCTTTATTGAATGAATCCCAACCTATATATAGGCTGTTCTGTTTACAATTTGTTATAATAGACTAAATGTTTGTAACTGAAAAGATTCACTAGTAATAAGATAATAAAGAAAAAATAGAAAAGAATGTGGGCCAGAAATAATAAAAGATAAGAGGTTAGGCTAAGGTAAATGGACTAAGCTATCAGTCCAAAAGCATTAGCCTAAAACTGAAAATTAACTTTATTGTTCTAGACCTAAAAGCAACACCGTGTCTTCATCATCTGCTAGGTTCTCTCCACACATCCTCCACATGTCGCCGTAAGCTGAACTTCTCTTGACACGCCGCCACAAGCTGGGTGAAGATGTCGTGCACGATGCCAAGCTTGAGTAACAAGTCTTCAAAGGGGATTTTTAGTAGGACTTTGGTGAAGATGTCCGTTAGTTGAGCGTTGGTCGAGACGGGAAGAAGGTGGATGATACCTTTCTGCAATTTTTCACGAACGACGTGGCAATCAATCTCGACATGCTTTGTTCGTTCGTGAAAAATTGAATTTTCGGCTATATGTATAGCGAAAAGGTTATCACAGTAGAGATATGCCGGTTAGTGATAGGTTACGCCGAGGTCCTTAAGAAGATAAGAGAGCCACTGAAGTTCGCATGTCGTAGTGGCAAGAGCTCTGTACTCAGCTTTGGAAGAACTTTTAGAGACTGTTGGTTGTTTTTTGGATTTCCAGGAGATTAAGGAAGTTCCAAGAAACCAGTGACGGACTTGCGGGAGTCGAGGCAGGTTCCCTAATCAGAGTCTGAGAAAGCACGGAGCTGGAGTGGTGAGTCTCATTGAAATAGGAGCCCTTGACCTGGAGATTTCTTTAAGTATCGAAGGATGCAATGTGCGGCTTGAAGATGACACTAGGTTGGCACATTCATGAATTGTTAAAGTTGTTGGACGACAAAACTTATGTTCGGTCTTGTGGTGGTCAAGTAAAGAATCTTTCTGATCAAGCAACAAAAAAGAAATGGGTCAGTGATGTGATCTCCAGATGAAGATAGTCGGAGATCTGAGGTCATAGGGGTTGATTTTGAAAACAGAAAACCGATATCTTAAAGTAAGTCCAGTGTATATTTGTGTTGACTTAGATTTATGCCAGTCGAAGATCTTGCTAATTCAAGCCCTAAAAAATATTTTGTAGGTCCAAGATCCTTAATCTTGAAGGTTTCATTGAGGAATTGTTTGGTGGTTTGGATAAGCTGCAAATTATTACTAGCGAGGAGCACATCGTCAACATAGATAAGTAAGTTGATGAAGGTGTCATGCATAGCTTTTTTGAACATGGAGTGATTGGATTGTGATTGAATAAAACCAGAAAAAAGGAGGGCAAAAGTCAGCCTAGAGTGCCACTGGCGACTGGCTTGCTTCAAACCATAAAGGCTCTTCTTAAGATGGCATACAAGATCTGGACGAGGAAGAGCTAATCCAGGAGGAGCCTTCATATAGACTTCTTCATGTAAGTCACTGTGCAAAAATGCATTATTTATGTCTAGTTGATGTAGTAACCAGTCTTTTTGTGCTACTAGTGCTAGGAGAACTCTGATAGTTGTTGTTTTTACCATAGGGGAGAAGGTTTCTATGTAATCGAAACCTTCTTGCTAAGTGAAGCCCTTGACTACAACACAGCTCTTACATCATTGGAGACTCCCATCTACATTGAACTTAAATCTGTGGGCCCATTTGCAGTCAATTACAGGTTTTCCTGGAGGTAAGGGTTTAAGTTCCCAAGTGTTATTGTCTTGTAGAGCTTTTAATTCGGCCTGCGTTGCATCTCTCCATTCTGGATATTGAATTGCTTGCTTGTAGGTAATGGGTTATTTTAGTGAGGAGAGCCTAGCTAAAAAAACACGAAGTTGAGGAGATAGGTTGTCATAAGAGAAAACAACGGATAGGGTATGAGGACAGGTATATGAAACGGTGGCGCAGTCATAAGCTTTAAGATGAGATGGAGGCTTGAATTGCCTTGTAGAATGATGAAGCAATGGAGTTAGGTCTGATTGTGTTGGAGAAGTAGGGGAAGAGATAGGTTGGATAAGTAAAGGTTGCTGGTTCGTAGAAAATGATGGAATGAAGTCATTAGAGAGTGAATTTGAATGAATGGGTAGTATAGGTGAAGGTAGGTCTGAGGTGATGGATGAGGTGAGGTAGGGAAACATATTTTCATAGAATTGTACGTCCCTGGTCAATAGGTATTGGTTAGAGCTGAGATCAAAGACCTTGTATCATTTAGTGCCTGTAGAAAAGCTAACAAAAACACATTTGTTTTCCTTTGCATCAAATTTCCCTCTATTTGCTTCCTTGGTAGAAGTAAAACAAAGGCAACCAAATACCTTTAGGACTGATAAATCTGGATTAGTACCAAATAAGATAGAATATGGAGACTGATTAAATAGTAAAGGAGAAGGAATGCGATTAATTAAACATACTGTATGAATAATGCAATCTGCCCAGAATTTTGTAAGTAGGTTAGCTTGCATTTTTAGAGCTCTTGCTATATTCAGAATGTCTTGATGCTTCCTTTCAGTTCTTCTATTCTGTTGTGGGGTTTCAACACATGTAGTTTCATGCAAGATTCCCTTTTCTTTGTAAAAATTTGTCAAGCAAAATTCCACACCATTATCACTGCGAATGCATTTAACATGTTTCTCAAACTATCTTTCAACATAAGTGCATAATCCTTTTATTAAATCTCCGGTTTCTGATTTGTGTCTCATCATATATATTCATGTTATTCTGCTATGGTCATCCAAAATAGTCAAAAAAACACTTATCACCAAGAATAGATGGAGTGTGATAGGGACCCCAAATGTCAATGTGTATTAAATCGAAACAAGCATTTGCAACTAAAATACTAGGATGGAAAGGTAATCTTCTTTGTTTAGCAAAATGGAAAATATCACATTGATCTGTGTGTTGAAAAATAACAGTAGAATCCATTCTAGACAAAGTATGTAGCCTAGAATTAGAAATATGCCCTGGCCTTTTGTGCCATAAGTTTTCTTGAGGTGAGGAAACATGACAGAGAAGTGAGGTGTGATCTGGGAATGATACAGATAGGTGATAGAGTCCATTGACTTGTTTAGCAAAACCAATCATCTTCATAGTTTTGGTGTCCTGAATTTGACATGAATAAGGTGAAAAAATCAGTTGACATAGATAAGAACTAGTAAGCTTGCTGATTGAAATTAAATTAAATGAAAAAATAGGCACAAAAAACACATTGGTAAGAGTGATTGGAGAAATATTGATTGTTCCAATGTGTGTGACAGAGACAAAATTGCCATTTAGCAATCTAACAATCAAGGAATCTACTGCTTTGTAAGTTGAGAAGAATTCTAAGGAACAAACGATATGGTCAGTGGCGCCAGAGTCGAGGATCCATGTGGATTACCATAAACCAGAAAGCATGTTAGGTTTGGATGTACCTTTTTGATCAATTGAAATTATGTTGATTTGAGGTGTGCTGATAGATTTTCCTTTGGTATCTTCTTCTTTGGGCAGAATCTTCATTAATTGTGAATACTGCTCTAAAGTGAGTCTGAAGTTTATGTTATCTTGCCCTGATGCCTTGGGGAGTGAAGAATTCTCAATGTCTGAGGAGAGGCAGTCTTGGCAAATCTCAACTTGATTGATTGCCTTGAATTTGTTTTGATTGTTGTCTCTGCTTGGATAATATGATCTAGAATTTGATGAAAAATTTGAGGGGAAACCATGTTTTTTATAACATTTACTTTGCACATGACCAATATTCCCACAGAAGGTACAAATGGGCCTTTTGTTATGTTGATAACTTCTTTTGGTGTCAATTTTGCTAAAGAATGCTTATGGTTCAATGATTGATAGGATAAAGTTTGTGTAGTTAATTGTCTTTCATGATGTGCTACCATTGCAAAAGTTCTTTTTATGTTAGGTAGAGGGTCTATGAGCACAATGTGAACTTTGACAGTAGTGTAAGAATCGTTTATTCCCTTTAAAAATATGATAACACAATCCCCTACTTGCTAAGTTTTGAATGTAGCTAAAATATCACAGTTGCATTGAGGTTCACACTTGCATTTAGGCATAGGTCTTAGGTTAAACAATTCATCCCACAACATTTTAAGGTGTGTGTAATTGTCAGATACTGAAAGATTACCTTGTTTGTAACTGTATATTTCTTCTTGGAGATCAGAAATTCTAAAAGAATCTATTTGTGAGAACCTTCCTTCCAAATCTTTCCAAACTTCAACCGCTGAATCGAACCAAATCACACTTTGCGCGATTGAATCTGTCACTGATCATAATAACCATGATAACACCATTGTGTTGCATCTTTCCTAGTAAATGAACAAAGGATCTTCTCTGTGTGGTGTTGTAATAGTTCTATTGATAAACTTGAGTTTGTTTTTTAATAGCAGGGCCATCTGAATGGATCTTGCCCATGAGTGATAGTTAGTACCTATCAAGAGAGAAGAGACAAGAACTAGAGATGGATTTTCATTAGGATGAAGGTAAAAAGGACTGGCTGGATGATCTTCTAATCGAATTACATTTGAGAGTGTGACTGATGATGTGTTTGGTTGGTGGCAACACTGGCATATGAGGGACCTGGAGCTCTTGACATAAGGTAGATGAATAAAGAAACAAGGGAACGTAACAGAGAGAAGGCAAAGGAAAAAATGGAGCCAATAGAGAAGGAAGAGTGTCGAGCTACTCAATGCTCTGATAACATGACAAGAAATGTAACGAGGATAATAATTTTGCTCAGTCTTTATTGAATGAATCCCAACCTATATATAGGCTGTTATGTTTATAATTTATTATAACATACAAGATTTGTAATAGAAAAGATTCACTAGTAATAAGATAACAAAGAAAAAATAGAAAAGAATGTGGGCTAGAAATAATAAAAGATAAGAGGTTAGGCCAAGGTTAATGGACTAGGCTATCAGTCGAAAACCATTAGCTTAAAACCGAAAATTAACTTTGTTGTTCCTGACCCAAAAGCAAGATCGTGTCTTCATCGTCTTCTAGGGTTCTCTCCACACATTCTCCACACAATCCTTAGAGAAGATGCAATAACTTGTTCATTGAATTCGTATGGGGAATATTCAAATTGATCTTGTCATATGCTATTCATGAACTCTACAGTGTAGTTCCCTGGTTTGAACTAATATGGAGAGACACTGTATGCCGAAGGCAGCTTTTATAACTTGGATTACGATCAAGAATAGGCTAAGAACTAAGAGACAATGGCATAGAAGCAAGAATGATGTATGCCTCTTATGTAATCGAGTGATTGAAGATCGGGAGCACCTTTTTTTTATATTCAACTTCTCCAAAGCTGTATGAAGTCGTATGTTGCACATGTTTCAGAAAATGGCAGTGGATACAATTAGGAGCAGGTTCTGAATTGGATTATTAGGAAATCTAAGCAAGGAAACATTAATTCTATTCTCTTCAAAGCCACCTACACCATCTCCATTTACAATATCTGGCGTGAGAGGAATCGTCGAGGTTTCACTGATGCAAAACAGGAGAAATACCAGATTGCCTAGCGTATAGTGAATTACACTAGAGCTTGCTTTCTGGCTCATAATGTACACTCTCATCTTTCCATAGAGATGAAGAATAGATGGTTATTATAACGTGGCTTCTTTAATCTTTTATTAGTTTTTGTAATATATTTCCTTCCTTTTTGTCATTTTGTACATATGATTGTTGGCATAACGCCTTAAACCTTCTACAAGATAGATATATTAAATGTAGTATATTTATGTTCTTGTATTTTTTTCACTTGTTTTAATAAATACAATCATAATTTCTTTTTACACTTTTAATTATTCATTTTCCAATAGAGATACATGACTTTACAAGTCAACGTATTTATATAAATCATGATTTTATTTTCTCATATTGGTATATATTATATCAGAAATAATCTCTCCACCAAGTAGGGTTAAAGTTGTGTATTACTGGACCTCTTTAGACTCCGTATTTTACTGAAATTTGTTATTGTTATTATTGTTGTATATTAATATATATTATGTTTTTATTAAATTTGATTTTTGGCCTATTGCAAAATACTAAAGATGGCAACTTAAAGCGGTTCAAACCATTCAAGATAACATTGTTTTAAGAAAAATTTCTAAAATGATGTTGTTTGAAATTAAAATTTTTAAGGCTTAAGATAAAAAATGACGTGTGATTTTGTGGTGGAAGTCACTAGTCGCTCAAGCCATCGAGTAGGTCTCAAGCCACTGTCCAAACTCAAATCTAACCAAAAAATACATATTAGTCTTACTAATTAGTTGTATGGATGTTAATGGGCCGGTGGTCGGGCTCGGGCCGCCCTCGACCCAGCCTCAAAAATGGCGGGCTGCAGGTCGGGATGGCCCGGCCCGTCGATGGGCCGACCAGCCCGCAGTCGGTCCGTGGCCCGGCGGGTCAAGGGTTTGGCCCGGCCCTTCTATATTTTTTTAATATAAAAAATACAAAACGGTTTGTCAGGCCGCGGGCCGGCCCGGCCCATGGCCCTCACTGGCCGACCATGGTCGGCCCGCCACCCTGCCCGGGCCGATCATGGTCGGCTCATGGCCCGCCCATAGCCTGTCAAACTTGAGCCAAAATCGGGTCGGGCCGAAATTGACAAGTCTAATTAGTTGACTTTAGACTGAATAATGTTAGTCCAAACTCTTTTCCCAGGCCTACAAAACATTTATGGACTAAGGATGTCAAATTAATTTCAATATAACCTGCCCAAAATCAATTAACTAAACTTGGTTTGATAGAGTTTAGATTCAAATTTAATAATTAATTTTTTATATTCGAACAATTATGACAAATTATTTAAATTTTGGTTAGACTATCTAAAATTAATATGTCAAATCAAGCCAAATTCGGAATTTTTTAAATATATTTGAACCTAGACCTTGGAGGCGAAACACCAAGTTAAACAGACAGGAACTGAACTGGTTAGACACAGACCAGACATCAAGGAACTAGAACCAAAAACAACTGAAAGTGTTAAATAAACGTAAGCCCTACATAGGTGCAACAAATCTTGTCCTTTTCCATCGCTTATTGATACGTTTGTTATATATAACTGTTGCGTCTCTCACTACTCACATATATGATCTTCAATAACCTACATCTTCTTCTTCTGCTTCTTCCAATGTCAACCCCAATACCTGAACCAATGGCCGAGAGCCAGCAGATCAATCTCTGGTTCATCGATCTGGAGAAGATAAAGCCACACTTGATGTGTATTTTAACGAGGTTTCATGCAGGTTATTTCAGGATCAGCCTGTCTCTGGGTAGTCAGGCCTTGTTGTGGAAGAATCTAACGAGAGTGTCAGATGACGCGAAATTTATCGACCATCTGATGCATATGATCCAACCTGTCGGATTCATCATCCTCTGGTCTCTCGCTCTCTTTATTCTCATTTTACTTTCTCTTCTTTACGCCTTCAAATGCTTGTTTTTGTTCGAGATGGTGAAAGCAGAGTTCTTGCATCATGTAGGGGT
>JAOQMS010000006.1:1680231-1697025 GCA_027563885.1 Erythroxylum longipes | reverse complement strand
CGCTTGGAATGATTCACTATTTGGTTCTTTTAGTGACTCTATATCAACGTTCGCCGTGTAGTGATCGGCTTCCGGCTATCCTGAGGCCTGCGTTCTTTCTGTTTATTGCAGCTCCAAGCGTCGCAAGCTTGGCTTGGGAGTCCATAGCTGGAGATTTTGATACTGCGTCGAAGATGCTTTTCTTTGTGTCACTGTTCCTCTTCATCTGTCTGGTAAGTCAATTTCGGCTAAGACAAGATCGAAGTGTGTCATAAATCCTTATCATAGTTAGATAAAATTCGAACACATACTAGTTCGATCTAGTTCAATCTCATGAAAAGCTTAAAAAGTTCAAAAAAGTAGATATTGAACTTTTTGGTCCGATTTGATAGTTTGACCTCATCGATATTCAGGTTAAATCCTAACCTTTTTAAAAAAATTTGGGTAGAGTCCGGATTGAATACAATCCGAACCTACCCTAGACCATTGTCATGCATAATCTTAGGGCTACATATCACCAGGTGATCATTCTCTTCATTAATCTTTTCTTCTTCTTTTTTTTTGATTCCAAAGGAATAGAAACAGAATTACACACAGTCATTAATCTTTGCTTTAACAATCAATTGTTACCAAGTTTTATTCTCCAATCTTAGCTCACTTGTTATCAACCCATATTAATCAGATTTGCAGACCCATACTCTTCAAGAGATCGATGAGAAGATTCAATGTGGTTTGGTGGGCTTACTCGTTCCCTTTGACGGTCTTGGCTTTAGCTTCAACAGAATATGCACACGAAGTGAAAGGCAGCATTGCAAAGGGTTTAATGCTTCTGCTTTTGGCACTCTCAGTTCTGGTCTCCCTCACTTTGCTGGTTTTCACTCTGCTTAAACCTAAAATGCTTTCACCTGACAACGATCCCATTGCAAATCTTCTCTATAGTCTCCCTCCACTGTTAAATCAAGCAAAGGACCAGGAGCCTCAAGAGAACAAATGATTATGGCAACTTCTCTGCTTGTTGTTGTAGTCAGTTTGATCTTCATCTAACTCTAGCAAAAGCCTAGATGTTAAAGTTTACAGGGATAATGGATTACAAAGAGCTATAAACCCTTTTACTTTTTCTTTTATTTTTGTGTTTAACTCTTTTAAAATAAATAATTTACTTGAAAAAATTGTCTCTGCTTAACATTTTCATCCTATGAATGATAAATCAAGTGAAAATTAATATTTATAGGAATTATTGGTCCTTGCATTATTTGTTATTGTCAAATAAATGATCACATTTTCACTAATATTATTAGCATGTAACAAATTAAAAGACTATATTGTTGAAGACAAAAAGTTATGTAACCATTCTTATTATTTTTTACGTACTTTATTAATTGTATCAATAAAATATTAATAAAGATATCATCTTGAATTGAGTTATATAATTTTTAAAATTTGAGGCGCTTAATTAAAATTTTTAAAAAGTTAAATATTAAAATAAAAAATTAAAATAGTTGATACTTTTTTATTTATTATCCCTAATTCTTGAGATATAATGTAGTTAAGAAAATTATTAAGCATAGTGAGAAATGTTGTAAAAGAAATATAAATAAAAAAGTTATATTATACATTTTAATGTATTATATATTTTAATGTGTTCATTCTTAGAACATAAGATCCGTAAATCATTCTATGTTATTTTTAAAAAGGTTTTAAACTATGAATTACAAGTAATGTTACGAACAAATACATCAAATGAGATTTGACATATTTTATAATCTTGAGTTATATTTTTTAACAAAGTTTTGTTAGAAGTTCAGTTTCATTTGAACTCTTGAGTCTTTCAGTAACAAATAAATTGTTGAAATAGTTTAGCCTAGTGATTTCTAGTTTCTTACTAGTGAATGTTGTTCATATGAGCTTTTTTAGCTAAATTTGCTTTTAGTCGTTGCTTATGTACTATCTATTTAAAAGGCTTGACTCTCAAGTTAATAAACATCTTTATCTGTAGCATCAAACTTCTTGTTGTTTATCGCTTTTGTTTGTCTATTTCCTAACAAAAGTGGTATTAGACCTAGGTTCCTTCAAGAATTGGGCGTTACCAACTACAAATTCTCTTAATGTATCTCAAGTACAGATATTCAAAAGAGATTTGCACAAATTTTGGAGTATCAAAATGAAAACTCTTTTCAAAACTCAATATCTTTGGGAGTATGTCGAATCTGGTTATGCTGAAACTAGTGCTGATGACGCATGCCAGAAGGAGAACTTGAAATACGATGCAAAAGTTTTGTTTTTTATCCAACAAGCAGTGGATAAGGTAATTTTCTCAAGATTTAATGTAACTACAACCACCAAACAGGCGTGATCAATCCTTAAAACTGAGTGTCAAGGATCTAATAAGGTAATTACTGTGAAACTTCAATCACTTAGGCATGATTTTGAAACTTTTTGCATGAAGAACAAAGAATTAGTTCAAGAATATTTGACAAGAGTCTCTCTATTGTAAATCAAATGTGTTCCTATGGACACAAAATTTAGCGATGAAACTATTGTTGCTAAACTGTTAAGAAGTCTTACCCTTAAGTTTGATCACGTGGTTGCTACTATTGAGGAGTCTAAAGATCTGTCAAGTTTTTCGTTTGATGAACTAATGGGGTCTCTACAAGCCCATGAAGTAAGAATTAGCAGGTCCTCTAGTAAAAATGAAGATAAGGAATTTCAAACAAAGGGGGAGCCTGAATCCTCTAACCAACGTATGAGAGGAAGAGGAAGAGAAAGAGGAAACTTTCATGGTAGAGGTCGAGAACGCAACAACTCTCTCCATTCTTCTTACTGTAACAAATATGGACATATCGAAAAATTTTGTTAGTCATGACCTAAGGAGGCCAAGTTTGCAGAAGAAGATGATGATCAAGAATCAAGATGACTATTTGTTCATGACTACCCCTAATAGTGATGAATCAAGCAAAGCGATATGGTACATTGATAGTGGTAGTTCACTGCAGATGACAAGAGACAAATTGAAATTCAATGATCTTGATGAATCACATAAATCACTAGTTTGACTTGGAGAAAACAAGGAACTACATATTGAAGGATGAGGAACGACGATAGTTGTTGTAGGTAACAACACAAAACTTATCAAGGATGTGCATTTTGCTCCATGTTTAGCTCATAACTTAATAAGTGTGGGTTAATTAGTTGAATATGGGTATTCGGTGTTCTTTGATGATAACAAATGTGTGGTGAAGAAGAAAACTACAGGTAGAATTCTTGCATTTGCTCTCATGTTACCAAATGGGATGTTCCCTCTCAACTTCTTGGAACACACAGAAGCAACTTTGGTGAGTCAAATTATTGAGCATAGTGAGCTCTGGTACCTCACGTATGGTCATCTCAACATCAAAGGCCTACAATTGTTGAAAATTAAAGAAATGGTCAGAGATTTGGCCAATATTACACAATTGGAGAAAGTATGTGAGGGATGTGTTCTTGAAAAGCAAACCAAGAAGACGTTCCCAGTAGGGAAATTTAGACGACCTACGTAGATCTTAGAGATAATTCATGCTGAACTTTGTGGACCAATGAGGATCAAATCATTGGGAGGAAGTAAGTATTTATTTTTGTTTACTGACTATTACAGCAAGATAAGTTGGGTCTATTTTTTGGATTTCAAGTCAGAGATTTTTAAACACTTTAAAAAATTCAAAGCGTTAGTGGAGAAACAAAGTGGGGGGAATATAAAGACTCTGCGAACAAAACGTGGAGGTGAGTTCTTCCAAAAGAGTTCATCGATTTCTGTGATGAACATGGCATCAAGAGAGAGTTTATTGTGCTATATACGCCTGAATATAATGGTGTAGCAGAGCAAAAAAATCGAACCGTTGTGGAGGTGGATAGATCCATGATGAAGGCAAAGGGGCTGCCTAATTCTGTTTGGGTAGAAGGAATAGTTATTGTAGTATATCTTTTAAATATTTCTCCTCCAAAGGCAATCTGGGATCAAACTTTGTATGAAGCTTGGTACAGGAACAAACCTTCGGTAAGCCACGTGCGTATATTTGGTTGTATTTCTTATGCCTTACTCACAAGTCACCGGCACAAGTTAGAAGAGAAATCAAAGAAACACATCTTTGTTGGGTATTGTACTCAATCAAAAGCTTATAGGCTTTATGATCCAAAAAGTGAGAAAATTACTGTGAGCAGGAATATTGTGTTTGATGAATTGAGTATCTGGAAATGGGAGGAAACGACAAAGCAGACAAGTTCTCAAGTAAAGTTAGAAGAATTAGAAGAAGAAGATGGAAAGATAAGAGATGTAGCAGCCTCTACACCTGACATCTTGCAAAACTCGACACCAGTAAGAACAATTCCATCGTCAAGCTCGACTTCTTCATTTGAAGAGTCATCTCCTGATGAATCAATTCTAATGAAGTTAGCTTAGCATGTAGAAGTGAGCATGGTAGAATTCCTCGACGACAATTTGAAATTGAAGGAGAGTGGCATCACCATTGGTTTTATTTACTAGGGATCTGATCACAGTGTAAGAAGCAATGGAAAAGGAGGAATGACATAATGCAATGGAAGAAGAACTACAAGCTAAGGAAAAAAATCAGACATGAGAATTGACCAACTTACTAAAAGGTAAAAATGTAATTGGTTTAAAGTGGATATTTAAGACTAAGTTTCTGGTAGATGACAATATACAGAAACATAAGGCAAGGCTAGTGGTTCGAGGGTATACTCAACAATACGACATAGACTATGAGGAATGTTTTCTCGGGTCACTCTGTTTGAAATGGTGCAAATGATCCTGGCACTTGTAGCTCAAAAATGATGGAAGGTGTTCCAATTTGACGTCAAGTCAACATTTCTAAATGGTTATTTACAAGAAGAAGTGTATGTTTGCCAACTTCTTGGTTTTGAGAGCATAGACGAGGAACATAAGGTGTTTCGGTTGAAGAAAGCCATCTATGGGCTAAAACAAGCTCCTCGAGCTTGGTATAACAAGATAGACGAGTTTTTCAGAAATAATGGCTTTAAAAGAAGCAAGCACTAACCAACCTTATACTTAAAAAGGCGAGGTACAACTGAACTTGTCGTAATAAGTTTGTATGTTGATGATATGATTTACACTGATTCCTCATCAGTTCTTATTTCTGAGTTTCATTAGTCTATGAAGAATATGTTTGAGATGACTGATCTTGGAGAGTTGCACTACTTTTGGTGGTTAGAAATTACTCAATCAAATGCTGAAATCTTTATGACGCAAAGGAAATATGTTGTAGAAACTTTGGAGAAGTTTAACATAGTGGGGTGCAAAACTGTCATGACCTCAATGAACATAAAAATTGTAGCAAAATGATGATACAAGAATGGCAGATGGAAGCTTATACACAAGCTTAATTAGAAGGATTATATGTCTAACACATTATCGTCCTGATATAAGTTTTCAATTGGATTACATTCCAGGTTCATGCATCAACCAAGCGTTACCATTTTGGAGCTACCAAGAGAGTATTGCGTTACTTAGCAACCACAAAGGAGTTTGGAATTTGGTTTTGTGAGGTACAAGATTTAAGGCTCAAAGGATACGTAGATAATGACTAGGCTAGATCATTAGAAGATAGACGGAGCACATTAGGAAATTGCTTCATTCTCGATTCTGCAGTCATCTCATGGAACTCCAAGAAACGAGAAACAATAGCACTGTCATCAACTAAAGCTGAATATGTTACAGTAACAGCTTCAGCGTGTCAAGCAGTATGGTTACGAAGATTGTTAAGTGATCTTAGGGAAGAACAGAATGATGCAACTGAACTTCTGTATGACAATAAATCTACCGTGATGCTTACAAAGAACCCAGTATACCACAGTCGAACCAAGTATATTGAAATCAAACACCACTTTATAAGGGAATTAATCGCAAAAGGTGAAGTAAAGATGGAGAGCTGCACTACTAATGAACTTGCCGATTTGTTGACGAAAAGTCTTCCACAGTCGAAGCATGAAGATTTCTGTGCTCGAATGGGAATCTCCAAGTTTGAATGAAGAGAGAGTATTAGAAGTTCAGTGTCATTCAAACTCTTGAGTCTTTTAGTTCGTTAATAACAAATAAATTGTTGAGATATTTTAGCTTAGTAGTTCTTAGTTTCCTAAATTGGTCAGTTGAGCTTTTTTAGCAAAATTTATTTATAGTCATTGCTTATGTACTGCATATTTAAAAGGCTTGGCTCTTAAGTTAGTAAACATCTTTAATCCGTAGTGTCAAACTTCCTGTTGTTTAACTCTTCTATTTCCTAGCAAGTTTTAAATTACAAATTACAGCAGGATAAGCTGGGGAGTTCAAGTCAGAGATTTTTGAACACTTGAAAAAATTCAAAGAATTAGTAGAGAAATAAAGTGGAGAGAATATAAAGACTCTGCGAACAAAACATGGAGGTAAGTTCTTCTCAAAAGAGTTCATGGATTTCTATAATGAACATGGCATCAAGAGAGAGATTACTAAGCCATATATGCCTGAACAAAATGGTATAGCAGAGCAAAAAAATTGAACCATTGTGAAGATGGCTAGATCTATAATGAAGGCAAAGAGGCTGCCTAATTCTATTTGGGTAGAAGGAGTAGTTATTGCAGTGTATCTTTTAAATATTTCTCCGACAAAGGCAATCTGGGATCAAACTCTGTATGAAGCTTGGTACAGGAATAAACCTTTGGTAAGCCATTTGCTTATATTTGGTTGTATTTTTTATGCCTTACTCACAAGTTGGAAGAGAAATCAAAGAAACACATCTTTGTTGGGTATTGTACTCAATCAAAAGCTTATAGGCTTTATGATCCAGAAAGTGAGAAAATTACTGTGAGCAGGAATACTGTGTTTGATGAATTGAGTGGCTGGAAATGGGAGGAAAAGACAAAGCAGACAAGTTCTCAAGTAGAGTTAGAAGAATTAGAAGAAGAAGATGGAAAAATAAGAGATGCAACAGCCTTTACATCGGATAGCTTGCAAAACTCGACACCAGTAAGAACAAGTCTATCATCAAGCTCGACTTCTTCATTTGAAGAATCTTCTCCCGATGAATCAATTCTAATGAAGATAGCATAACCACGCAAAAGTGAGAATCGCAGAATTCCTTGATGACGATTTGAAATTGAAGGAGAGTGGCATCACCATTGGTTCTATTTGCTAGGAATCCGATCACAGTGGAAGAAGCAATGGAAAAGAAGGAATGGCATATTGCAATGGAAGAAGAACTACAAGCTATTGAAAAAAATCAAACATGAGAATTGACCAACTTGCCGAAAGGTAAAAATGCAATTGGTTTAAAGTGGATATTTAAGACTAAGTTTCTGGTAGATGGCAATATATAGAAACATAAGGCGAGGATAATGGTTCCGGGATATGCTCAATAATACGAGATAGACTATGAGAAATGTTTTCTCGGGTCACTCGGTTTGAAACGATGCAAATGATCTTGGCACTTGCAGCTAAAAAATGATGGGAGATGTTCCAATTTGACGTCAAGTCAACATTTCTAAATGGTGATTTACAAGAATTATATGTTTGCCAACCTCCTAGTTTTGAGAGCGTAGACGAGGAACATAAGGTGTTTCGGTTGAAGAAAGCCCTCTGTGGGCTAAAATAAGCTCCTCGAGCTTGGTATAGCAAGATAAACGAGTTTTTCAAAAATAATGTTCGAAAGAAGCAAACACGAACCAACCTTGTACTTAAAAAGGCGAGGTACAACTAAACTTGTCATAATAAGTTTGTATGTTGATGATATGATTTACACTGGTTCCTCATCAGTGCTTATTTTTGAGTTTCATGAGTCTATAAAGAATATGTTTGAGATGACTAATCTTGGAGAGTTGCTCTACTTTTAGGGGTTGGAAATTGCTCAATCAAATGTTGGAATCTTTATAACACAAAGGAAATATGTTGTAGAAATTATGGAGAAGTTTAACATGGTGGGGTACAAAACTGTCATAACCCTTATGAACATAAAAATTGCAGTAAAATGATAATAAAAGAATGGCGGATGGAAGCTTATACAAAAGCTTGATTGGAAGGCTTATATATCTAATACATTCTCGTCCAGATATAAGTTTTCAATTGGAGTACATTCCAGGTTCATGCATTAGCCAAGCCGTCACCATTTTGGAGCTGCCAAGAGAGTATTGCGTTACTTAGCAACCACAAAGAAGTTTGGAATTTGGTTTTGTGAGGTACAAGATTTAATGCTCAAAGGATACATAGATAGTGACTAGGCTAGATCATTAGAAGATAGACGAAGCACGTCAGGAAATTGCTTCATTCTCAATTCTACAATCATCTCATGGAACTCCAAGAAACGAGCAACAATAGCATTGTCATCAACTGAAGCTGAATATGTTGCAGCAACAGCTTCAGCGTGTCAAGCAGTATGGTTATAGAGATTGTTGAGTGATCTTGGGGAAGAACAAAATGATGCAACTGAACTTCTGTATGACAATAAATCTACCGTGATGCTTATTGAAATCAAAGAACCTAGTATACCACAGTCGGACCAAGTATATTGAAATCAAACACCACTTTATAAGGGAATTAATCACAAAAGGTGAAGTAAGGATAGAGAGCTGCACCACTGACGAACAACTTGCCGATTTGTTGACGAAAAGTTTGCCACAATCGAAGCATGAAGATTTCTACACTCGAATGGGAGTCTCCAAGTTCGAATAAAGATAGAGTGTTAGAAGTTCAATGTTATTCAAACTCTCGAGTCTTTCAGTTTATTAATAACAAATAAATTGTTGAGATATTTTAGCTTAATGGTTGTTAGTTTCCTAGTGTTGGTCAGTTGAGCTTTTTTAGCGAAATTTGTTTTTAGTCGTTGCTTATGTATTGCATATTTAGAATGCTTAGCTCTCAAGTTAATAAACATCTTTGATCTGTTGTATCAAACTTCCTGTTGTTTAACTCTTTTGTCTATTTCCTAACAAGTTTTAAATTACAAATTGTAAGTAATATTGTGATTATATGTTGTAATTTGAGCAAGAAGACCAGAACATCAAACTCCCAAACCACTTCTCCGAAAGCTCTTCCAGCTTTCATTCAGACATTGAAATTTTCTTATTTGTTGGCTGAAATATAAATTTGTTATTACACATCCACGTTCAAGCATCCGTCTTTATCTTGGAAGTTGCGTGTTTTAATTGGATTTTTACAAAAACCAAAAGTCAGCACAACCGTACAAGAACATCAAAGTAAGTCCAATGTTTGTCTGTGTTTTTAAATTAGGATGGGAGACAGAATATAATAAATTAATAAATGAAAGATCTTGAATAATAATAATCTATTGGACACAGACATAACATCTTAAAAAAGATTCAATTTTAATATAATGGAATGAGATGTAATATTGTTTTATTGTTTAAAACGAAAGTTTATAATAAAATAGAATAAAATAGGATCAAAGATAATGGTTCCACGTTACATCTAATTCTATTATAAACAATAAAAATAAATTACCTTCGATTAGGGAGTTTAGGATGAAATGTAAAATGATAAACAACATTTCACTATATTATATTACGAATCCTTCTTCAAAACGACATTTCAAATTGGCTTCCATACAATTGCTAATGCTAATCTTAGATGTTAATGTGCTGAGTTAAATAATGCCATCTAATATCGATTTAATTTATAAAATCGTGATTAAGCTGGACTATTAGCATTGTATCGTAAATTTGACAGTTGGATTATCCAAATAAAATATAACTGTATTTATTAGCCGTGAAAAAACATTTTTAGTGTGATAAAGTGACATTTAAAACTGGAAAACAACGTAAACCCAAAGCATCCAGATTTATAAAATATGGCAACTTGTGAAAGCAACTTCAGCCTAATTAATAATTTTTATAGAGAATAAAAACCATGCAGTGTAAACTAGTCAAAACCTAGGATAGCTTAATCAGCTTTTGTTCTTATAATGATTAAAAAAATATTTAATTATAAAAAATTTACATTAATTAATATTTTAATTATATTTATTTAATAAATTTTATTATTAAAATCGGTCGATCGATGTATTAATTAATTATTTAATTTTATAAACTAATTAATTTTATAAATAAGAATAAACTAATTATTTTTATTTAATAGGCTTCTCTTTAAATTAAATTTCAATTTTCTAATAGACAAAAATAATTTCTTTGTTTAATTTTAATTTAAAATTTTCAATTATTCAATTTTTATATATTAATTTTAATTAAAGAATCTTAATTTTTATTTTATTGATGTAACTATTTTAATCCAATTTTTAAAATGTCGAGTGTTTTGTGAAGTTGACAGGCACAAAACATAATCTCTGGTTGTACTCGTAGATGTCATAATAAAATCGAAGCCTGTCTAAATCAACTGAATTAGGTATTGCTGTCAAGTAATTTAATGGAAGAGATATGCCATTCGTGTTTTGGTTCAAAGATAGTTCAGTCGTTACCACAGGTCCAGCGGCCAAATCTGGCAGAAGAATATTGAGGGACTTTCATCAGTTGGAAGCAAAACTTAGCTGCCAAGTGCCAACCTTAATCCAGGATTAATTCACTAATTAATTATGACATGTTCCGAGTTTTTTTTAAATGATAACTCGTAAATGTTATGATTGAAGTATGATTATTTGTTAATAATCGATCAGGTAGGGTGCAGGTCTTTTTAAAAAATTTGTGAGGTTAGGATTCGACCCGAACCCAAACCTTTTATTGAGTTAACTTGATCTCAATTAACTTGACTTTGATCCTGAATAATTTGTCATTCTTAAATTTAAGAAGAGGGTCACCCAAAAAATATATTGTTTTTTTTTTTAAGTAATGTCGTTTTTAATAATCTGAACAAGTTTTAATTGTGCTTTTAAGAGATCGAATTAAACTGATCGACGATATGCTCAGCTTAACTCAATCTATTGACATGTCTATTAAATTGAATGTCATTTTTTAAAATTTGAACAAGTTTAAATTGTGCTTTAAAAGATCAAATTGCACTGATCGACCATATGCTCGGCCTAACTCAATCCATTACCATGTCTACTAAATTGAGTAGTATAGGTTGTTTAAGGATTTTAGATAATTAAACTTCTAAGGTCCTAAGAATTTAGCTTGAATTTATTGCTGAATTTTAATGTCTCGTCAATAATTTACTCAAAACATATAATTTGTTTGAGAGATTATGAACACCCAAAAGCTTATTTAATATATATCTAAAGAATAATATTTATGAATTTTCTTATTGTATATAAAAAAGAAAATAATACATCATACTTCTGGTTCCTAGCCTATTCTAAGGAAAGGAATAGTTCATTTAAAAATTGTAAGACTTGAAATTAGACGATGCATGTACATATAGAGAACCACTCGCTAAAGGAACGATTGCGCCAAAGATTTAAGACGAATGAATCCTTTTCTAATGTTATCATTACTCTTACACATGGCAATCCGACCCGGCTTAAAGTTATTGGGCCAGGCCCGAGTTTATTAGGCCACAGGCATAATTGTTTGGCTCAATCAGTCACAAACAACTCAGACCGAATTTATGGTCAGATTGAGAGTAACAAAACAACTTTTATTTTTTGAATGTTTAAAAAAATAAATCTAGTCGGATCGGGTCATGGGTCAGGCTAGGCCAGGTCAGGCCCGTTGCCATTTGCACATATAAAATCAAGTTAACAAAAACATAGGAAAATAATATTTATTTTATTTGGTAAAAAAAAGCCTGTTATATTTGAAAAATAATAAATATTTATATAATAATTAAGAGAAACATGAGAATTGGTCCATTAATATAAGCTCAAAAAATAGATATTATTTTAAATTATATAAATAAAAAGTTATGCGATAGAAATAATTAGTGAGTATACCAAGCTAACACCTTTTCTTGACAAAAAAATTATATAAAAATTGCATTAACACAATTTAATTTAAATATAAATTTTTATGTAACGTTAATGATAATTGAAAACTACGTAATTTCGTTAGTTGTTTTTTTGAGAGTACATAATTTCATTAGTTGAATTAAAACATGTAAAATTTGATCAAATTCAATTAATCAACTTAAAATTTATTAAAACAACATTATTTTTCTTTAAATGAAGGTGTTTGAATTAATTTGAAACAACCTCTCTACTAATTGTTAAAAAAGTGGGTTCAAGTTAGATGGATTGAGGCGTGAAAAATTACTATCTTTAAAAAAACATTTACCCCCATTAATTGCTGGTTCTTGACAAATTTCTCTGTAGGATACAACAAGCCTAATGTTCTCTAAGACAACAAAATCAATAGAGAATTAAAGATGAACTTCAATTAAAAATGAATGTGATAAAGATGATGAAGAAAATATTAGATTGTGTATTAACCTTGAATTGGAATTCATACTGGGTGTTATTGTTGTTGTAAATGAAGGTGTTTGAATTAGATTAGATTTAATATTTCAAACATGAGAAATTCGATTAATTCGAGTTCAAATCATTAATTTTTTTAGTCGGGTCAAATTATCATCAATACCATCAATCATCTAATCATAATCATATGTTCATCAAGTGCATATAGTCAATGTTTTAAAAATTGAATTATTTCGGTCGATTTAACAGTAAAAACTTTAAATTAGTCAACTTTTTGGTTCGATTTTAAACTTTTTTACTTGATTTAGTTTAATAATCTTTGTTGTCAAAAATCGATAAGTTTATTAATTAATCGTTCAGTTTTTATAAATTAATCATTTTTTATAAAATAAAATAAATTGATTAATTTTTATTTAACAATATTCTTTTTTTAATTAAAATTTTAATTTTTTATAGTAAAAATATTCTTTTTCATTCATTTTTAAAATTATTTAATTTTATTAACCTTTAACTAATTTTATAATGATATAATATTAATTAAATATTTTAAACCTTAATTTTTATTTTATTAATTTAACTTTTGATCCAATTTTAAAATCACCGTCTTACCGAGCCAAAAGTCCCGTGCGCGACATTGAAAGCTGCCTGAAATCATATGATTAAACTGAATTATATTTGAATATTACTCACTCTCGGAAGTCATAAAGTCCAATTCTTAGTTTCTTACAAGGCCCTGAATCCGTAAACTGATGTATGGGCTCACTGCTTATCCTTTTTCCCTTTGTTATAGATATCGGAAAAGACCACCGGATGGTTGTTGTGTGCTACATTGTCAATTACAAGCCACTGACGTTGCAAAAGCCTAAGCAGAGGCAGTGCGATGGCAATGCATGGGCCGGGTCAGACCTGTCTCAATCCGACCTAGCAGTTAAGTAATTTAAGTTTGATTCAATTTCGTTTGATTTATTTTAAAATAATATTTTTTAATAAAATTTTAAAGTAGTATTATTTAAGTTAGATTAACCATAATCAAAATTATTATGCTTATAAAAAAGATAATAATTAACAATTTGATCAAATATATTAGGTTGAAGCAAATAATAAATTTTAGAGCAATTGGTAAGATTATTCTTTTATAATTAAAAGGTTACGAGCTCGAGTCACGAAAATAACCTATTTGTAAAATACAAATGAATGATTGCGTACAATTTGATAACTCTCTCTTAAAAAATCTAATATTTAAACTATTCAAAATAGAAAACATAATTTAATAAAAAATAAAAATAATTTTCCCATTACTTAATTTATAAAATTCGGTAATTAATTTGAATTTTTGTTACGTAAACTTAAAATTTTATTATATTCGAGAAGTAACAATTGTTATTTGTTGTTATTTTATAAAAAATCTTAATTGAAACTAATAAATAAAATTAAGTTTAGGAGACATGATATGACGTTACTTCCTGACCAAACAACGTTATATTCTCCAAACATTCCTGAGTACCTGGACCCTGCTACAGCACTTACCTGTGCTGGTAAGTGCTCTTATATTAGTAACAGATCACCACCTACATTATCTTGTTCTTATTTTATCCATTTAGCATCCATCTATTTAATGTCCACAAAAAATATATATTACCAGTTACTACAAATATTTTTAAATATATATATAATTACAGGACTTATACATATGAGTTCTTAAAAATGAATATCACTTGTTCCTTAAGGAATAGTGTAGAGGTTGGACACTTCAAAATCTTGAGTTACTTACTCAAAGCACAAGGCTCTCTATTTTGTAGGGGTCTTTTTATCATAATATACCCAGTCTTCCTTTATATTTTGATAAAGAAATTGATTCCGTAACTTAAACATGTGACCTTGTGATTATAAAAAAGCAACTTTATAAGCTAATTTACTGACTTATTAATATAAATACAATAGAGATAATTAAACTAATTCAAGTAGATTCAATTAATTTTATGCTACTTTGCAAATATCAGATGTATTTTTTATCATGTGCAACTCTAAGGTGATTTAACATTTTAAAACTGTTGACATTTGATATTTTTAATTATTTACCATAAATTTAAATTGATAAAATGGTAACTACGGGACCTCAATGATAATAAAAACTTATATATTTCAATTCATTGAATGATGATTCGTAAATGATAATCCAAAGAATGTTGAATAAACTCCAGGTTTTAGAGGGAGAGTTAAATGTAATTTGCTAGGGGAGATGACAAAGGTTGGTTCAAGCATTTTTATTCTAAAAAATAAAAAGTTGGGTTAGGCAAAGTCGAGTTTAGCTTTGGATTATTCGGAAGATGACACACTTAGGCTCAGGTTCATACTCAATTGAACTTTTAGTCGGGCCATAACTTTTTTTGTATTTAAATTTGAACTAAATCGAACTTGAATTATTTGTTATGAGTTCGAGTTCAATCATGGAGAAACTAATAATTAAAAAAAATAAATTGATTCAGTCTTAAAAATTTTGAATCGATTAATTTTTTAGCTCAATTTTTGTACTTTTTATTTGATTTACTTTAATAACTGGTTAGTTTAAGCTAATTGAATTTTATAAACTAAAATAAATAAATAAATAAATATTTATATTTAAAATTTTCGATACGTAAGAACAATCTTCTTCAATTTTATCCAATTTTTAATTAATTTATGATAATTTAATATCAATTGAATAGTTTGAATCTTAAGTCTCTTTCATAAATCTAATTTTCGATTCAATTTGTAGAACATCCTGAAAACAACATCCAATAAATTTGAAAACAGAAGAACATTGGTCTATCTAACATCATCCCTATCTCATAACAAGACAATGGACTTGCTAATATGCTTTTCGTGGCGGATCTTTGACATTAGAAAGGGCAAAGTCCTTTTCAACTTTACAAGCTCATCTTTTCTATTTTAAAGACACTTTACGCCAAGTCATAAAATTTGGATTTAAATATTATTTACATTCATCAATTCGATTCCCCCATGAAAAAGGGAATCCATCAAGAATAAATCAATCAAATAACTGAATTTTTAAATTCCAAACAAAAACTATTTTTTAATCTTAGAAGTCGTAATCTCTACGTTTAGAGAGTTTGTTATCTATTAGTCCAATCCATTGTTTGACTTGAACATTTAACAAATGAAATAAATCCGTGTGCTTTGAATTTACCTTAACATATAGGCTTTGAATCAAAAGCTAAATTAATCAACTTTTAACTTTTTTGAAACGGAGGAACTCGCAGTCACTATTCTTTAGATGCGTATTAGATAAATCTCTAGATTGACGCAATAGTTTGTAAATAATGTCAATCAAGTACTTTGTACTAGGCAAGCCCTGTATGATAGGCTTGATAAAGAGAGTGTAAGTAGGGGGATTCAAACACAGGACATTTTGGTCCCATACTCCCCTACTCTACTCCAATGTTTTAAAAGTAAAATTGAGAATTAAACCGATAAGAAAAAAATGTTCAAGATTTAAAAGATACTGTCAAAAATTCAATTAAATATTTAATAAAATTGAAGAATTTAAAATATAATTAAAGAAGATTGTTTTCACGCAATAAAATTTAAAGTTTAATAAAAAAAGCTGTTAAATAAAATTTGACGAAATAGTTAATAATCTAATCGATATTTGACAATAATGGTTATTAAAATAAATCAGATTAAGATTTTTATGATTAAACAGGTGGTTTAAAATTTTAATAATTGAACCGACAAAATCGGTTCAATTTTTAATTATTATAATGCTAGTTTAAAATTAATTTCTTATTTTATAATATGAATAATTAGATTAAATAACAATTAATCTATTAATTTCGAATATATTTGATTTGATTACAACTAATTTGTCACTGATTAGTTAAACTTGCAAAGGATTTATCATCCTTTTACGTTGATAAGGCTACCTGCTTTGTGGAATTCTTTGGAGGTCATCAAAGTAGTAGCTTTATTTTTGTATTTTTACAAATAAATTATTTTTGTTATTTAAATATGTGACTTTTTGAACATAAAAGAACAATTGGTGCTTTAATTTCGTAATTAGTGTAATTATCCATAATTGAGTGGAACAGGAACTTAAAATCTAACTATTGCATTAAATTAATGTAATTTTGCATTCATATTTTACTAAAATTGATGGTATATAATTTTAGGAAAAGAAAATGAAAGTTCTTGTTAATAAGTATTATAAATAAATTATTTAAGAAATTAATAAATTGAAATCAAATGAAATATTTAATTCAATTAACATTTATAAATTCAATATATATTATAATTTCTTGTTTCTATCAATTAGAGCATTTAAAAAAAATAATTAAATATAAATATCATTTTACTTCTACAACTCAAGATATATGACTTAGTTAAGCTTAGATTAATTACAATGACGCTATGTTATAAAACTAAGACATGACTTAGTTAAGTTAGATTAATTACAACGACG
>JAOQMS010000006.1:1657802-1671872 GCA_027563885.1 Erythroxylum longipes | reverse complement strand
CATGGACTTGGATCCAGAAGATCAGGATATATATTCTAGTGAAGAAGGTAATACACTAGTTAACTGAATGCTTGCATGTATTTATATAGCTCGAAAGGATTGTTTAACTGGGTATTGCACAAATTATTCTGCTTCTTTATTATATTTGAATCTTGATCTTATGGAGAAAGGATGAAAGTTTGATCCTGGATTCCGTGCTTTTGGGTGTCCTTGGTTTCTCATTTTTGCAAAGTTGGTATGTTGGTTTCTATTATTAAATTACTTTGTATCTTGAATTATGATTCAAGTCGTGCATCTTAATGAGTAAGAAATCTACATGCCTGGTTATTAGAGCTTTCTTATGTGCATGTGCTCCTTCTTTATGTCTTCTTCACTGAGTTGATTATAAATATCTGTTCATATTCTCATAGTTTCTGTGAGCTCTGTATGATTTTTTTTCCATTACATGCTTTATCCCTTATGTTGAGTGACTGTAGAACATTCTCTGTAGTTTCAAGATATCAGAATGAGGAGACAAAGAGGGCAATTATCAGGCTTGAGCAGTGTGGTCATTCTTATATGCAAAGAGCCATTGCATCTCATGGAGCAGTTGCGGTTTTATACGGTCGTCACTGTAAGCATTATATTAAGAAGCCTGAGGTAAATAAGAGCTTCATACGTGCTTTTCTTTCTTTCTCATTCTTTTCCATTGAGGTTATTTATTGAATACCACGAGGGATATTTGTCTTTATCATTTGGAAATATAAGCCATTCAGAGTTGACTTTGATGAGCTAAGAACATGAGTTCGTTTGTGGTAGTGAGTATGAAATTCGAAGTTGCTTTACCACTAATGTGTTGGTGATATTGATCCCATTTTTCTAGTTCCATCCCTCGTAAGATTGTGTTTATGTGATTTGTGTCCTCCAGCAGAATCACGACAATGAATTAGCAATTGACTTCTAGGAGTTTCATTTTGAGGGCGTTACTGTCTGGAGGAAATGTTAAAGTATTCTTGAAAAGTTTAATTTCTAAGTTTAGTTCCCAAGACATGTGGGACGACAGATATTTATTTTTGGTGCCATGCAGGTTTTGATTGGTAGAGGGACAGAAGATGTTGCTGTTGACATTGATTTGGGAAGAGAGGGGCGTGCTAATAAAATATCTCGACGACAGGTGAGCTCAGTTTTGCCATTATGATTTAATGTTGTACCTATGATAACCTTTTTCGCTTCTCCCTGAAATGTTTAGGATCCTTTTGAGGATCATATTGGCTTTACAGTACTTTATTCTTTTCTGTTCCATACTCTTTTATCATTCCATTATTCTATAAAATCCAGGAATGTTAAGTGTATATCTCTTTTGTCCTTTTATTTTCAAAAAGCCATAGAAAGGTCTTTAGTTTTTAGTGGCAACACCAAACATGCCATAAGTTGTACCTACTAAATTTCTATCTTTTGCTGTTTACCTTCTTTGGTAACCAATGGAGGTCATAAACTGTTAGCTTTCTGTCAACGCACATATAACACTTTCTGTTTTTGTTTGATTAGGCAATTATAAATTTAGACAAAAGTGGATGCTTCCAGATAAAGAATCTTGGGAAGGTTTCTATTTCGATGAATGACAAAGAAATAGCTCCAGGACAGAGTTCAATCCTAACTCCTAGCTGTTTGATCGAGGTTTGTTTCTATGACACTTTCTAAGCATTGTCCTTTCTCGTCATAAGAATATAGAATTGCAAGTTTTTTGAGTAGGTAATAAGAAGAACTTGCATTAGAATAATTACTTAGACAAGATTGCTTCAAAATGAGAAAAAAAAAAGGGACTCAAAGGGAACTTCTCCCTGCTGAAGTAGGTGTTTTGGCATTCTTTTCAATGATAGTTAGCCAGAAGTTGCTATTTTATGGATGTTCAATACTTCACTGTTTCAACTGACATTCTGAATGTTGTGCATTTGCAGATAAGGGGGCTGGCATACATATTCGAGACCAATCAAACCTGCGTGAAGCGTTATCTGGATACTGTAAGCCAGAACCATCAAGATGGGAACATCAAGCTTGAGTCAGTGCACAAATGTTGAGGGATTTGAAAACCATCAGAAGGTGCACCCTTTTTTATCAGCTGCGCTTTCTGGGTTCTTTTTGTAAGCCATGTTACAACTGGTGTATAAACTATAACTGCTGAAGAAGGCTGACTCATGTTAGCTCACCATAGAAAGCATTTTCCTTGCATGGAAGATCACTTTCTTTAACTGACAGAACAAAAAGTAAATAGGGATTACCAGTGACAACTGTAGAATTACGTATTTTTCAAACTGCCCTGTGTTATACCAACGATCAACCATGTTCCAGATCTGAGTGGTAAAAAGCTGACCCGTAGGAATGAAGAGGCTATATACTTCATGAGTTCCAAAACTTAACAGGCAATCCAAACTTTAAATTATTTTATAACATTGGACATAGGTGTAGCATATGATTTCCCGTGTTGCATTCTCGAGAAATGAGATGAATCAAAAGAAAAATACATCTGATCATTATCAGTAGTAGTAAAAATATAGTAAGGACCAAGAATCTCAAAAGGTACATTCCTGATGTAAGATCCAACGGCTGCTACAACCTCATCTGAAAGAAAATAAAACCCTTGATCTATACTAAAACAGGTGTGGGACCACTAGATTGTACGTGTATGTCATGTTTAAGGTAATCCTAGACCCAAGTCTGGTCTACGAATCTCACTATCATGTTCAAGATCCCACTCCGACAAGTCCCATTCTTGAGGTTAAACTTACTTCCAGAGATGCCAAAAACGAAGTATACACTAAATGTTTCTATGTTTTCAGTACTATTAGTGCGCTTTGATGGAAGTTTTGTTCATCGAAGTTGATTCAACAACCTATACAGGTGACATAAGAGTGCTTGAGGATCTAAAGAAGGGATTGGTACCGGAGTCTATTGCACCTGGCTCATGCCTGAGCTCCTGGGACTTCTGGTTGGATCCATGCGACCGTCTTTTCAGTTCCAACTTCACCTGCGGTTTCAGGTGTGACCGTGCCGAGTCCGGCTTGTTTCGAGTCACCGAGATTACTCTGGACCCGGTTGTTTACTCTGGTTCACTCTCTTCCACCTCCTGGAAGCTCCCTTACTTGCTGATACTTGACATCTCAGACAACTCGCTCTCTGATTCTGTCCCTGACTCATTTGCTAACCTCACTCGGCTCCGCAGACTCGGGCTTTCCAAGAACTTGCTTTCAGGCCAATTACCTGCTTCACTTGGATCATTCTCCTACCTTGAAGAGATGTATCTTGATGATAATCGTCTAAGTGGAACCATTCCCTCAAGTTTCGGTTCTCTTACAAGGTTGAAAAGACTTGAGATGCAAGGAAACAATCTCTCCGGTGAGCTTCCTGATCTTGGTGTACTCAAAAACCTCTACTATCTCGATGTTAGTAATAACAAATTGTCTGGTCAAGTTTCATCTACACTTCCCAAGTCCCTTGTTGAGCTCTCTATGCGAAACAATAATCTACAGGGGGAAGCTACCTGAGAACTTAGGAGATTTGGAGTTTTTACAGGTTTTGGATCTGAGTCATAACAAGCTATCTGGTCCAATCTTGTCAGTCCTTTTTGACCACCCTTCTCTTCAACAGCTAACCCTTTCTCACAACATCTTCACGTTCTTGCAAGCTCCAGGAACATTGGCTTACAAGAGTAAAATAATAGCACTTGATCTTAGCTGTAATGATCTCCGAGGTCTGCTGCCAACTTTTCTTGGTTCAATGCCAGAGTTGTCAGCTTTGTCCCTGGAGCACAACAAGTTTACAGGGTTGATACCTACTCAATATGCCCTAAAAGCAGCTTTTCCAAGCGCAAACTCCTCCAGGCTTGAGAGACTCCTACTTGGTGGGAACTACTTGTTCGGGCCAGTTCCTGATCCTCTCATCCATCTAAAACCTGGTTCCTCCAATGTGAGTTTGGTCGACAATTGTTTATACAAATGTCCAGACACGTTCTTCTTTTGTCTAGGTGGGGATCAAAAGTCGTTAGTTGATTGTAAGAGCTTCTGGCCTATGATCCCTTGAAGACTAAACTAACCAGATTCATAGACAATAGCATCATCTTCTTTGCTTAGTCATAACTATTTCTGCTTTTAACTTCCTATTTTGTTGTTCGGCTTCATGCATCACAGAGACACTGAAAGACAAACAACTAATGGTAGAAAAGTTCACCAAATCCAAATTTGTCTATTTTGATGCCATCACTTCCTAAGTTCCAGGAGAGGAACTTCAGTTTTGTTTTCGAATTTTCCTTGTTTTATTTCAAGCTAGTGGATCAATCTTCTTCCGCCCACTTGATATAAGGTTTAACTTTTTGTGGGAATTTTAAAAAATTAACTAAAAGTTTTCTTTTTAAAGCAAAAGTGAAACAGATACGATAATATTATAGCAGCTTAGCACGGTAAAACATGGAGGAACCCATCTTCTGCTGGAATGGAATCACATGGGCATCACATGTATCTTCTTATCAAATCTCAAAAGGCATTGAAGAGTTTAAATTTTAATTTCTAACCGACTATCTCGACAAGTGGGGTTCTTTAATATCCTCTTCCCAAGCGTTTAACAACCTCAACATGGAGCCATTCTCTTATGTCCTACCTAAGGTAGACATTAGTCTCTATATTTTGTTCTCAGTGTGATCGAATCAGTCTCTGACAGCGGTAAGACTGCATACTATTCCCAGACTCTTACTGAGTATTGTATTTTATTCTCATGTGAAACTTGAATGGTCCCTAAGTATTCAACATCTTTAGTTTGATATTAATACCTAAGTCTTAGAATATGAAATCGAATCCGTTAAATAGATTCACAGGTTCGATATAAGTGACCAATCGTAAACTTTAATGGAAACCAACACAAAAGTCTCTTAATAACAATGAAACGCATGCAATATCAAATATTAAACATGAACTAAAAATTTGTTTTTTTACACGATAATTTAACTAAATTCTTGAACCCGAACCGAACTAATTAAATACGACTTAAACTAATAATTTATTATAATTATATTAAATTATTAATTTAAGTCAAATTTAGTTAGCTAGAGTTGGGCTTAAGAGTTAAGTTGAATTATCATATTATTGATATTTGATTATTTCACGAAAGATGTTCACCGCATTTTTTATTATTTTAAAACCAAAACCTATGGAAATGAGTTTTCCTGAAAAACCAAATTTTAAAATAAATTTTATTAATAATTTTAAGAATGAAAGAATTTTTCTAAGATTTTTTAAATTATAAACTCTTTTACCCTTTTAGTTATTAGTAATCGTCACATTTAGAGTAAATATAATGAGAGCTTGGGAAGTGCTTAATGGGCTTTTGTGGGCCCATTTTTGTAAATAAAAAACAGAAATATAAAGCCCAGTTTTAATCCTTTTTCAAGAAGGTATGTACTAAATGGGCTATGTTCTTAAAGTTCCAGACAGATTTTATTTTCCCAAATGTTTTATTTTTAAACATTTTAATTTGTATATTGCAATATTTGCGATTTGATAAAGATACAATTAAATATAATTTTTGCATAATTATGACAAATAATCCTAACTTTTCATACTGAAATGCAATATTATCATTCAAAGTGGGCCAATTATTAGCAACTGATACTGTCAACAACTGTGGCTAGTAGGCACCTAATTTGGTGCCTACCATGCCTAATAAAACAACAATATAGTTGGCCAACTTGATCAATCATATCTTCATATCTTATAGGCAGGAGATGAACAAAGATAACATATGGGCAGAATAAAGAGAGATGACAAAAATATTCTGTATATTTTTGTGGGTCTAGTTTTTTCTCCTTATAATTCTCCAGTTTTTTAGTAGTAAAATTCTTTTATCCTTGCCCGTGGTTTTTAACCTGATTTAGGGGTTTTGTACGTAAAATCTGTCTGTTTATTACTACTCCTTCAGTCCTATTTAGCTGCGAACCTGGTCTAATCTGGTCGATTTTTACAACAAGTGATATTAGAGCGAGGTAAGAAAATTACGACGAATTTTTTAGCATAATCCGTTCGGAGTTCGGGTGAGCACAGTGAAAGTTAGTGAATAGTAACCACAAAAGGTGACAATTATTCATGCATTTATTTTTGCATTAAACTGTGCAGTTACTATAATTCAAGTATACGGTACTATTCACATGTAATGTACTATTCATACATATGCATATGGTACTATTCACATATACGAGTACTGTTCATACATACGAGTACTATTGACATGAAATAGTGAGAGCTAAATTCTATTCGTGATAGAAGCAATGGTAGCAAAATTTGAGATTGAAAAGTTCAATGGGACTAATTTCTCATTATGGAAGTTGAAGATGAAGCCCATCATGAGAAAAGATAACTGTTTAGCAACCATCAGTGAAAGGCCAACAACATTCACAGATGATAATAAGTAGAATGAGATGGACGAGAATGCTATTACAAATCTTTATATGACACTAGTAGATGGGTGTTGTTAAGCATAGAGGAGAAGAAGATGACAAAAGAGATTTGAGATCATCTCACAAAATTGTACGAGGCTAAATCATTCTATAACAAAATTTTTCTGAAGAAAAAACTATACACTTTACGTATGGCAGAATCCACTTTGGTGACGGAACACTTAAATACTTTAAATACTCTATTTTCCCAACTCACATCACTCGGGTACACAATAGAGATAAGTGACCGCGTAGAACTTCTATTCCAAATTCTACCAGATTCGTATGATCAACTTCTCATCAATTTAATAAACAATATAGACACTTTAGGCTTCGACAATATTGCATCTGCTATTCTAGAAGAAGAGAGTCGGCGTAAAAGTAAGGAAGACAGGCTGACAAATTTGCAACAAACGGAGGCCTTGCGGTAACGAGAGGAAGATCAGTGGAACGTGACCCAAGTGGGAGTCATAGTAATGGTAGATCGAAATCTAGGAGTAAGAAGAATTTCAAGTGCTACAATTGTGGCAAGAAAGGGCATGTGAAGAAGGATTGTTGGAATCTGAATAAAAAAGATTCTATTCCTCAAGGAAATGCAACAAATACTTCAAATGATGGAGGTGCAATGGTCTATGAAGAGGTAACGACTATTGGAGGCAATAGAAGATTTGTTGATGTATGGCTTCTCGATTCACCAGCTATTTTTCATATGACCTCTAGAAGAGAATGGTTCCATCAATATGAATTTGTCTCTGGGGGATTGTGTACAGTTGTAATGATTAAGCTCTGAAGATCGTTGATATCGGCACCATCAAGTTAAAGATGTATGACGGGACAACTCAGACTATTGAAAAAGTGTGACATATAGAGGGCCTGAAGAAAAATTTGTTGTCTGTAGGACAACTGGATGATCTCGGTTTTAGATTTGAGATTTAAAACAAGATTATGAAAGTGATTAAAGGAGCATTGGTATTTATGAAAGCAGAAAAGCTTGTTACAAATCTGTACATACTGAAGGGAGTAACTTTGCCAGAAGGAGAGGCACCCGTTGCGGTGACTAGTCCAAATGATAAATCTGCAATGACGTGGCATAAAAAGCTTGAACATATGTCAGAACAAGGAATGAAGATACTTGCAGAGAAGAATATGCTTCTAGGTCTCACAAAGGTATCACTACCTTTCTGTGAGCATTGCATTGTGAGTAAGTAGCATTGATTAAAGTTCAACACATCAAAGTTCAGAAGCAAAGAAATTCTAGAATTGATTCTCTCTGATATATGGCAAGCACCAGTTATGTCCCTAGGAGGAGCAAATTTCTTTGTATCGTTCATTGATGATTATTCGAGGTGATGTTGGGTGTTTTCTATGAAGAGGAAGGCATATGTGTTTCCAACGTTCAAATTTTACAAAGCGTGGGTAGAACTCGAATCTGGTGAGAAGATCAAGTGTTTGCACTCAGATAATGAAGGCAAATATACTGGTAAAGAATTTGATGAATTCTGCAAGCAAGAAGGCATCAAAAGATAATTCACGACGGCGTACACTCCTCAACAAAATGGAGTAGTAGAGCTGATGAATAGAATTCTGTTGGAAAGAATAAGAGCGATGTTAAGAACTGCAAGTTTAGATAAAAAATTCTGGACAGAATCAGTCAATACCGCCTGTTATGTGGTGAATCGAGCTCCATCAACTGCATTTGAGTTGAAGACACAGATGGAGATGTGGACTGATAAACTAGTGGATTATTCCAACCTCCATATATTTGAAAGTCCTGCCTATATGATGTTCAATGTCCAAGAAATTATAAAGTTGGATCCAAAATTCAGAAGATGTATTTTATTAGGATATGCTGAAGGAGTAAAGGGCTATAGTCTGTAGGATCCCATTGCCCACAAGATTGTCATAAGCAGGGTTGTTATCTTTATGAAAGATACAGATCAAGAGTAAGCAAAAAGTGTTGGCACTGTATAAGAGAATCCAGAAAATACATCAGTATAAGTGGATGGTGAAGTTGATCAAAATTATTCTTCTGAAGCTACACCAAAACACGAGGAGTAAGAATCAGTTGAATCTGATGTTTCAGATGCTCGGAGATCAACTCGCACAAGAAGAGCACCGAGTTGGCACTCAGATTATATTATAGAGAGCAATATTGGATACTATCTTTTAACTGAGGACGGAGAGCCATCAACTCTTCAAAGAGCAATCAATAGTTCAGATGCATCTCAATTGATGCCAGCAATGCAAAAAGAAATTGAAGCTCTGCATAAGAATAAGACATGAGAGCTGATATCACCACCATAAGGAAGAAAGCCTATTGGCAATAAATGTGTTTATAAGATCAAACGAAGTAGTGATAATCAAGTGGAGTGATATCATGCCAGATTGGTGGTAAAAGGATATGCTCAAAAAAAGGTATTGATTTTAACGAAATATTTTCTCCTGTGGTTCGACTCATTACAGTTCGAATAGTTCTGGCAATGTCTACTACATTTGACTTACATCTTGAGCAGTTAGATGTGAAAGCTGCATTTATTTATGGAGATCTTGAAGAAGAAATTTATATGCTCTAGCCAGAAGATTTTGAAGAAAAAGGGAAAGAGAACTTGGTTTACAGGTTGAACAAATCTCTGTATGGTTTAAAGCAGGCGCTGAGGTGTTGGCATGAGAGATTTGATTCCTTCATCATGAGCCTTGGATATAGTAGACTGAATGCAGACCCTTGTGTATATTTCAAGAGGTTTGAAAAAAATGATTTTATAGTCTTGTTGTTGTATGTAAACGACATATTAGTAGCAGGCCCCAACAATAATCATATCAAATAATTGAAGGCACAATTGGCTAGGGAATTTGAAATGAAGGACTTGGGACCAGCAAACAAGATTTTAAGGATGCAAATTCACCGAGACAGAAATAATAGGAAGATTTGGCTTTCTCAGAAGAATTACTTGAAGAAGATCTTGCAGCAATTCAACATGCAAGATTGCAAGTCAATTTATACCCCTCTTCCTGTTAATTTCAAGTTATCCTCAAGTATGAGTCCTAGCAATAAAGAAGAGAGGATGGAGATGTTTCGAGTACCCTATACATCAGCAGTGGGAAGCTTAATGTTCGCTATGATTTGTACAAGACCAAACATTGCACAAGCAGTGGGAGTAGTTAGTCGATACATGACGAATCCTGGTCGAGAGCATTGGAATACAAACCAAACCAAACCAAACATACCCAAATTCCTGCCTAAGCAGGGTATGGGAAGGGTAAGATGTACGCAGTCATCTCTGTATCTTCGATGGAGATACAGAGACTGTTTCCTGATAAACCCCCGGCATTCAGAGCATCACCTGTGAGATTAGAATACAGTTAAGAGGATTCTCAAATATATCAAGGGAACCTCAAATGTTGCATTATGTTATGAAGGATCAGATTTTACTGTCAGAAGATATGTTGATGTTGATTATACAGGTGATCTTAACAAAAGTAAATCTACTACTGGATATGTATTCACATTAGCTGGAGGGGCTGTGAATTGGATTTCAAAATTGCAGTCAATTGTGGCTACGTCAACAATAAAAGCAGAATATATAGCAGCTACACAAGCCAATAAAGAAGTAGTGTGGTTGAAGGTGTTGTTGGAAGAACTTGGGTATAAACAAGAGAATATTACTCTGTTTTGTGATAACCAAGGTGCTTTACATCTTGCAAGGAATCTAGCATTTCATTCAAAGACAAAACACATTCGAGTTCAATACCACTTCCTTCTTGAGAAAGTAGAGGAAGGAACGGTGGATATTCAAAAAATTCATACCATGGATAACTTGACAGATTCTATGACAAAAGCAATCAACGTTGACAAGCTTATGTAGTGTCGATCCTCATATGGCCTAACAGAAACGAGCAACATAAAGCGGTAAGGTAGAAAAGAATGGTGTGAAGATATGATTGATTATCAATTAAATCTTTAAGTGGGAGAATTGTCAACAATTGTGACTAGTAGGTACTGAATACCATGCCTAATAAAACAACAATATGATTGGCCAATTTAGCCAACCATATCTTCATATCTTATACGCAGGAGATGAACAAAGAGAATATATGGCCAGAACAAAGAGAGATGTGAGGTGAGAGAGAAAAAAAGAGAGAGAGACAAAAATATTATGTGTATTTTTGTAGGTCTAGTTTTTTCTCCTTGTAATTCTCCAATTTTTCAATAATAAAATTCTTCTATCCTTGCCCTAGTTTTTACCCTGATTTAGGAGTTTTTCACGTAAAATCTGTCTGTTCATTACTATTCCTTCAGTTCTATTTAGCTGTGAACCTTCTCTAATCCGATCGATTTTTACAATAAATACCATAAATTTGCATGATGGTAATATGAAAAAATAAATTTCCAAAAATTGATAAGTTAACTTGTATCGTATTAAAAAATAAAGATGGAATGACTTACATATAAAAATTGAGTTCATAATCTTTATTTAAAATCTTAAGTTAAAATATAAAATTTTTAATTATATATAAACTTCTTTGTATTTGATCCAATTTTTCATCTAATTTTTCCAAAGAATTTTATTCGCTGAGGTTGATGAAGTGAATAAAGATTCATAAATTTATATTTGATGACTGATGATTTGTAGAGTGACTTAAATAATTTTGTTAATTATGGATTGAGATAGATGACGAATGATACATAAAATAACAATAACAATAACAATATATAAAATAATAATAACAATAACAATAACAACAACAACAACAACAACAATACTTAGTAAAAATCCTGCTGAGACACAAAGTCTGGGGAGGTCCAGTAGTACGCAGCTATACCCCTAACTAGTAGAGAAACTATCTCCAAATAACCCACATGAATGAATGAAAATGAAAAGAAAAATAGAAAGTGAAAATAAATAAATAAACAAAAGAATAAATAAAAGTAAAATTAAAAACCAAAAACCAAAAACCAAAAAATAAAATAAAATAAAATAAATATAATATATATATAATAAAATATAATAAAATAACTAATATATATATAAATAATAGTAAAAATAAAAATAAAAGTAATAATACTAATAACAGAAATACCAATAATAATAATAATAATAATAATCATACTAATATTAATAATCGTAAACATAATAGTAATACCAATACCAATACTAATGCTAATGCTAATAATAAAGATACTACTACTACTACTACTACTACTACTACTACTACTACTAATAATAATAATAATAATAATAATAATAATAATAATAATAATAATAATAATAATAATAATACGTAATTACCACTTAGACTAACTACAAAAGGTAAAAGTTAAAAGATACAAAAGAATTACCAGGATTTTTTTACGATGGATCATTTACCTGAATCATAGCAAGCCAAAGTTTTCTATTGTGGGTCATATCTTCGGTAAAGTCCAATATTGTCATATCTTTTTTAATTATCTCCTCCTAATTTTTATGGGCCTCCCTATTTTTCTCTTACAATCTTTAAGTACGATATTCTCACATCTTTTCACTGGAGCGTCTGAGTGTCTCCTCTTAATGTAACCAGTGATACATAAAGTGATTCAAATAATTTCATATTAATTATAGGTTGAAGTGAAGTTAACTAGAAATAAATAGATTTACTTGGAAAAAGAAAATACTTGAAATTCACGAGGAGAATTATTTTGTATATAAAAAATAATATAAAGATATAATAAATTATATATCAAAATATAGCTCATAATTAATGCAATTTTAGAATAAGATATAATATTCTGATTATATATAACTCGCTTAAACCTATTTTAATATAATACACTTGGTTATATATGACTGACTTATGTCCAAGACTACGTTCAATTCATTTGCATTTCAACATAACTCAATTCACAGTTAATAGTTAGATTTGGGTTGATTGAGTTTTGAGCATCCGAAGCTTTCATACCCAAAATAATATTGTTTTAGACGATTCGAACAAGATCAGACTATTCAACTTGATTGAATTTCAGATCAGAACTGAATTGCATTCTGAGAGTCAAATCGAATCAACAACCACCCCAATTCAACCCGACCAATTTTCATCCTTTCACGAATGGAATCTTGAATTTACTAAATAGACTGCTTCTTTACATACTTTAGGACAGGAATCCATTCCAGGCCCGTGCTTGGCAGTAGGTATCGAAGTTATTCTTTCCCCGCCAGCTTATTACTTCAGCTTCAGATCCAGATGAGCGGTCCAGGGGTTGGTTGGATCTGGAATTTGTTCATATGCAAAAAAGTTCCAATATAACTCTAAATCAGGATTGTAAATTAAAATCCGATTAGTTCAATTTAATTTGAACTTAATAGATTAAATAACCTTATTTTAATCAATTATATCAAAATAAAGTCGTATTGTAATAGTGTGAGCAGGTTCAAACAGTAGACAATGATCGACTTCACTAATTCGACCCAACTTGATTTATTGTCATTCTCGTTCCAAAATTAGGGTAAAAGATATAAACATTCTTTGTAATTTAAAGAATTTTATAAATTTAATTAAATTTGACTTAAATTATTAATACCGAAGAAAAACTCGTAATATAAATTGAATTAATTAAATCTTATTTAAATTAACAATTTATTATAATTATCTTAAATTAATAATTTAAGTCAAATTTAATTAATTCAGATTAGTTTTAAGAATTGAGTTGAAATATTATATTAGTGACATTTGTTAGTTCATCTATAATATTCGTATTACATATAGTTCATCCTTATTTTTTAATAGAAATTTAAAATAAGAGGTTTTTCTAAAAAATTGAAAATTACAAATATTTTTTGACAATTTCAAAAAATAGGAATTTTTCTTAAAATTTCTTAAATTACAAGGGAAGTCTACTAGGGATGGCAATAGGTCTTGACCTATCCACATCTTGTTTTAAAAATTTGACAAAACGACGTCATTTTGTACCTTCCTTTCGAGCTACAGATCAGGCCAAGCCTGAAGAACCCCAGTCCAAGCCCGACCCATGACTTGATTATGCACAGTCTTAGCTCATAATCCAGTCAATTCAGGCCAAAATCAGTCTAAGTCAGGTGGGCCTGGCTAAGACCGTCATCCGTAAAATCTTATACCTTTTACCCCTAAAATTATTATTTATTATAAAAATGTCGCAAAGAAATATAGTGCAATCTACAGAAGCGCTTCTTGTACAATGACCTCACAACCTAATTTAACCAAGATGAAATAACTTGGATCAACATTTTTTTAATCATTCCATTAAAATTTTCCTTTATCCTATGCTTTTAATTTTCAATTTGGATTGTAATATATTGGACCGAACTACCCAGACAAAGAAGTAACGAACCTTTAGAAGGTCTCTAAACTGACAGGAAGAGATAGTGATGTGAAAGGGAATAAGATTTGTCAAAAAATATAAATAAATAAATAAATAAAAGCTTATCCAAAGGCAATCAATGTCCATTATGATTGAGATAATGAGGAACTATTCTAATATTCTAGTATGGATAGTGCTTCCCATTCCTCGCACCCATCACTCGTCATCAATTCATCAAGAATATGGTATGGATTCTAATTACATATCTTTATTTATGTATAGCCGTTATAGGCTGTGAATAAAG
>JAOQMS010000006.1:1642976-1657215 GCA_027563885.1 Erythroxylum longipes | reverse complement strand
AATATTTAGAACTGATTTTTATATAAAATAAAATAATACAAAATAAGAGTATAACAAAAGTGGATTATGGGCAAGGGCCGTTTCAACCCTTGCCTGATTTAATAGACATTTGATATATATATATAACTTTATTATTACATAATTTATTTCGTTTTATTTTGTTATTTTTATTTAAAACGATATAATATAAACATTATCAAACTTTAGTACAATATCATTTTTGAGTTATGAATATTAGATATATTTTTATAATAATCTACTTGTCATATTCTTACTAATAATTTTCGTTGTTAAAAACCGATTAATTTATTAATTAATCATTTAATTTTTGTAAATTAATAATTTCTTATAAACTAAAATAAATTAATTAATTTTATTTAAAATTTACATTATCTTTTAATCATATTTCAAATTCTTTATTTTTATTTAATCTTTATTATATTTTATAACTAATACGGGTTTAACCTTTAAAACCTTAAATTTCTTTTCTTACCGATTTTTAAAGGATTAAAAAATATATAATTTTGTTAATTATTTAACCGAATTAAGAATTTAAAAAGCATATCGAATCAAGTTTCATAACTCTTTATTATTTATATGAATTATAAAATTTCACGATAAATATTCTCAACAAAATTAAAATGTATAAAACAAAATTTTTACATCTACAACCTCACATGGTTTTTCTTTTCTCCAAACAAAAACTATAATAGTTATGAAATGTTGCTGATTTCATCGAAAAGAAGAGCAACGGCTGCTCGTGTAGATAAGAAAAAGATGTTAAATAAGAACACGATCCCTATTTTCATGGAAATAGCACAGAATCACGATCTAGAAGGAGATAGGCATCTAGTACAGAGACTAGGTGTGGTGGCTCCAAAGTACAAGGAAGTAGGTTTATCCTATTTTCCTATTACATCTCAAATATGTTCGAGTTATGAATTATCACCATGGCATTGTTGTTTCCATTTGTTTAATGTATTGAGTCGAGACTCGAGATAGTTCACAAAATATCTGGAACAGGTACTCCAACTGAGCTCATGTTGTGTTAGGTTTGCAAAGATGAGACTTTAACCCACTCTAAAGTCAACAATTCAGTTGAATTTTAGATAATATTTACGTTTTAGTAAAAAATTTACGTTTTAATTTCATCGAACTTAAGGTTAAATTTAAATTTAAATTTGATATAATCTATTTTAATTTGAACCCAATATTTTTTACTTGAAGTCCAAAACTTGAATAAATTTTAATTTTTTGATTCAATTCAAATGTCAACCTTCGGTATTTTCAAAAAGATTTTGAGTTCAATCCAATCAATTATCATTAGAACGTTAGAGAATGTATAAAATTAATTAACTCGGCCTCACACAATAATTGAAGTTTTTATAGCAAAACAATCACTTAACTTCTGTGATCAACTGGTCGTGAGTTTAAACCCTACCATTCACCTATTGTTCAGCACAAGGTAGAGTGAGTCTGTGCAAGTTTTAAGTCTAAAAGACTTTCACTTGAGGGAGTATGTTAGTAGATATATAAAATTAATTAAGTTGGTCTCACATAATAATTTAAGCTTTTCTGGTGAAACAATCACTTAACATAGTAGCTTTCGACTACGGCTTTGGTCACCCCATGTCGCAAGTTCGAATTTCAAATCAATCAATGTAGGTATGAAAACCCGCTGGTGCCATCAAAGTATATGCAAGCGAAATGTAGTAGTTGCTTAAGTAATTTAGCATCGTCTTATCTCCAATTCGAGTTTTGGGTAGCAAAGTAGTAACAATAAATGAGGTTGAGTTTGAGTCTTTATAACTTGAGTCTAGCACAAAATTCTTTATTTGGCCTTGTCACGATTTAAAGTTCGATTAAATTCGAAACATTAGGCACAAATCGAGTATGATCAAATTTGAAGCCAGATCATACCTGAAACCTTCAACCTGAACATAAGGCTAGGTGTTGATAGGCTCGAAAACAATTATTGATCAACATACAAAAATAACTCTATTTGTTAAATTAGGTTGGTATTGGGTCGTTGCCCTAATCATAGCTCGAGTACAGAGTGGAGCTAAGTGAATGGAGTTGGAATCCAACCATGACCGAGGAGAAAAGTTATTGTCTTATCACTAAACAGAAATGCCGACATCGTCTTGCAGACCATCAGGTACATGTTCCTTCGAGATTCTTCATAAAGGTTTGGTTGTTAGATCACCCGTCACCGTGATATCATTTTAGACAGGAAAAAAATGTTGTCTTGTCTGCTTGTTTGTACGAGCCCACCACTCCGAATTCTATAAGATTAATCAAGGATTTGACAATTCCTGTTTTGGTTTTAGTTAATTGTATTTAGTCCTTAAACCAAATCTCGGCAATTATCTTCTCATGCTTGTTGATGGTCGTGGCTAAATATCTCAATTTTATAAATAAAATAATCACATCAATCTTTTCTTGTATATATTATATAATAATTGTTGGAAAAAATTACTACGATCTGAATAACAATAATAACAAGAGAAATTAAATGCAAGAAATTAAATCAATGCACATGCAATTTACGTGAAAATCTCTCTCAACAAGGAAAAAAATCACGATCCAAATCTCTGCAGACTAAAATCAATCCGACATAATAATCAAGAGTACGATCGGCAACTAACAACAATAATCTCAACAACAGGTACAATTATGTTTGGGTTATAGTACAAATTAAAAAATTTAATTAATTTAGTACTCTCTACAAACCTTAGAGATACTAACATCGAATATCTGTGGATGATGACCTGCTTTCTCTTGATTATCTCACTAAATAGTTGTCGTCTCACATACTAAAACAATAGGTAGACCTCTCTTTTTCTCCTCATTTATTCTGATTTTTACGACAACCACCTTCGTAGCAAAAAAAGGGTAAAGCCTATTTATCTCATCGTATATTGGCTTCTTCAATAAGCCATTAAAACCTACCACTTATGGGATAATCAAAGAACTCTTTATTTAGCGGATTGCAAGTAAAACAAAGCTCATCATTGCAAAACCCACATAGCAAATGTTGTTGTTAGCCTTCCTTCTTTGCATCACCAAGCGAGCATAGCGGTACACTTTGCACCACCTCCCACTACTAACATATCTATGCCCTTACTTTGTCAATTCACCCAAAGAAATAAGGCTAGCACGAGTACTTGACAGATACCTCACATTGTGGAAAGTTTAGGTCATACTATCATCGAGTTTCACCCTCACGGTCCCTATGTGTTGGACCTTCAATTTTTGATCACTCACCATATTGATGTGGCCATGCTCCTCATCTTGGTGCAAAGTATCAAACAAGACTTGGTCTCTACAAACATGAACTAACGCGGCCGAATCCAACTCCCAACTCTCTTGGCCCTCCTTCACCTCACCATGAGTAGCCAATAACGAATCACCATCACCATCACTTATTACCACATTAGCGAAATCACCATCATCATCTACTTTAATCTTGCCCTTCTTCTTTTGCATTAAATAAAGACTCTTTAAGTCCTCCATCATCTTTGGATAGCGGCTTTGGATATATCCCTTCTCTTTACGATAATAACACTCCACGTTACTAAAGTCTTTCACGCGCGATTTCGTTCTGTTCTTTGAGCTATCTCCCTTCTCTCTTGATTCCTCCCTCTCTCAAACTCCCTAACAACTAGTGCTCGATCACCATCATCCGGAGAACCTTCATCAACATGTGTCACCATCCTTTGATTCTCCCTCAATACCGTCATAGCTTCATCTAGCGTAATCTTCTCCCTACCAACAAGGAACGTCATGATATGGGTCGGTAGGACTTAGGTAGTGAAGCCAACAACAAGAGAACTTGTTCTTGATCAGTGATCTTCTCATCTGCATTCTTCAACTGAGCCACTAGTTGATTGAACAAATTAATGCGGTCTTGCAAGGTTGTACCCTTCTTCATCCTCAATCGGTACAACTCTCATCTCAAGCACAAGATGTTAGTCAACGATTTGGAGGCATACACATTTTGGAGTTTATCCATCAAAGCTTTTGGATTCGTCTCACTCAAGTAGTTGTACATGATCTCCGAAGCTATAGCCAATTGAATTGTATTAACCGCCTTCTTCTTTATCGACACCCACTTGGTATCACAGACTCGCCGACTTGTCCACTTCCAAAGCCACATCTAAATTTTGTTGTACCAATAAGTCCTCAATAGTACTCTTTCACACCCAAAAGTTTATTTTCCCATCAAACAAGGAAACATGAAATTTGGAAGCACTATTTTCACCCGTTCTTTTCTCACACTAATTCCTTCCTAAATCAAACAAACAATATTTTTCCCTACATAAGGATCCTCCATCCACAGCTCTGATATCAGTTGTTGAAAAAATTACTACAACATCAACAGCAATAATAGCAAGAGAAATAAAGTGCAAGAAACTAAATCAATGCACACACAATTTACGTGAAAAACCTCTCTTAACTAGGGAAAAAACCACACCCAAATCTCCACGAACTAAAATCAATCCACTATAACAACCAAGAGTATAATCAACAATCAACAATAATAGTCTCAACGATAAGTACAATTATCTCTAGGTTCTAGTACAAATTGAAAATTTTAATTAATTTGGTACTCTCTACAAACCTAAGAGATACCAGTACCGAATACCTGTCGATGATGATCCACTTCTCTTGATTATCTCACCAAACATCTGTCGTCCCACACGCTAAAACAATGGAGTAAACCTCTCTTTTTCTCCTCTGTTTTGGTTTTTATGGCAACCACCTTCGTAACCAAAAAAAAAGTAAAGCCTACTTATCTCATCATAAATTAGCTTCTCTAATAAGCCACCAAAACTACCCCCTATGAGCCAATGAAAGAACTTTTTACTTAACCAAATATAGTTGGTGTGAGTGGTTCAACACTCTCATTTCTTAATCAGAGGTCTCGAGTTCAAGTCCTAGGAATGGAGAAATCTGTTTAGCCAATATTTTACCCCTTACAGGCTGACCCGGTGCGAGCGGGGATTAGTCTGGAAGTGGATGACTTAAAGGCGCCTTCCTATAGTTAAGACCCTCCTAGAACACCTCGTGGGTTAACAAAAAAAGAAGAACTTTTTACTTAATGGGCCACTAATTGTAAGTAAAACAAAACTCACCCTTACAAAACTCAGATAGACCAATATTTGAGATTTGGGGAGATACTCAATAATAATAACACCTTTTCTATTAAAAAAACTACTTTTTTAATTTGTTTCATTTTCCTTTATTTAAGTAATTATTATATTAAGTAACTATGATGCTCAAAACGTGTTTAAGTAGTCTCCATTTAAGCCTACTACTTTGTCTTTTAAAAAATTAGATCGAAAGTTAAATCGGTAAAACAAAAGATTGAAAATTTAAAAGGTTCAATCGGTCAATTAAAGATTCAATAAAAATTAAATAATTTGAAAAAGACTAAGGCATCAAAAATTTTAAAATTTAATTAAAAAAGAGATTGTTAAATAAAAATTAATTAATTTGTTTTGGTTTATAAAAACTAATTAGTTTATGAAAAATAATCGATTAATTAATAAATTGATTGATTTTTGATAGCAAAAATTATTAAATTAAATCAAACCAAACGTTAAAAACTAAATCAAAAAATTGACCAATTTAATAGTTTTATTGTTAAAACTGTTAAACTGGTTTAGTTTTAAAACATTAGAAAGAACATAATTATGAGGATTTGATAAACCTGGTCCTACTTAACAATCAAAAGCTCGAGCGAGTAGGTTTAGTCTAAACGATTTAAATTAAAAAATTTAAAACTAATATCATTTTTATTTTTATTTTTGATCAAATTTTTGTGCACCAAACTATTTAAGTTAAATTCGAGTCGAATAATTCAAATTCAATTTAAGATTTAAAGTAATATTATTCGAGTTGAGTTCTAAGTGAATAATTTAAATTTAATCGAGTTAAAAGAGTCTAAATTACCTTTTTCATCTCTAATGATTTTGTAACAAGTGGTAAAAAATTGTTGGTTTTATGTTTTATAAAGTTAGAAAGGTAAGTTCTCAAAGTTATTATTTTTATATGCATATTAAATAAATTATTGAATAATTTAAAATTAAATACTAAATTCAATCTATCTAATATTTATAAATTTAAAGTATTTCTTTTTAAAGTGAGAAATAATTTCAACCAGGACTCGAAATCGATATTAGGCTACTCATCAATATGTTCGTTTGGATAGATTTTGAATGAAGTAGACATGACATACAATGTAAGACTGAATGGGACACCCACAGTTCGATGATTGGGTGGAGGACGATGTAGTTTTTGGATTGTTGTTTAGGATTTTATATGGTGATAAGGGGTGGTGTTAATTACTTTTATTATATATTCTACAAAATTAAGGGATAATGGTTTCAATAATAACAACAACACTTAGTATAAATTTTGTTGAAGATATTTAGTAGTACACAGCTTTATCCTTAACTAGTAACGAGACTGTTTCTAAATTAAGGGATAATAATTTATTTTACATAATCTTGAAGTTCATTTTAAATTCATTTTTTAAAAAATTCAGTTTTAGAAAAAATTATCTTATCCTAATCTTTTAATTTAAATACTAAAAGTCACGTGAATATTTATATGACTTTCAAAAGATTAGTTATTAAATTAAAATTTTAAAATACATTAAAAATTCTTAAAAAAAAAAAGAGGAATGACAAAGTATATTACAATTTACACAGCTCAAGATAGAATCTTCTATTGGTATACTCAATTAAGGATGGCAAAATTGCTCTGCTTACCCGTTTCGGCTCGTTTTTAATTTGGATTGATTGAATTACGAACGAGTCACGAATCGGGCTCATTATTTTTAAAACAACGATATTTTAAATTTTTTTTGACTAAAAAGTTAAATAGTAGGCTAGCCCACCTGTGACCTTTCGAGTCATAGTCCAAAGCCGACTCAGCCCATTCACATTCCTGGACTCAACTCAACAACTTTATGACATGATCATATTGTGCAAAAGATAAGAGAAATAATTGCTCATTACAACTCGTAAATGAACAACTTTTCAAAGGCATCCCATACTTCCCAGTGGCACATAAAGCTTCGTGGACCATGGTCCCCCATAGTAGACACAGAGAATGAATTATTATACATTAGGGTTTGTTTAATGTTTTCGAGAGTAGATCAAGACTCAAGAGTAAGTGATAATAATGGAATCCATAACAATTTTTAATTTTAAAAATGCTGGTTATATGCGGTGCCCACAAATGTAATAAACTTTGTTTTTTAGGGTTAAACGTTTATTATCACTTAAAAAAGTTTAATATTTAAATTAAAAATCTATTAAAAATGATTATAGATTGAATCAAGCAAGTATGAGTTTTTTTTTTTTTAAGTTCAAACTTGAATTGATCGAAATTAGATAATTAACTCGAAGTTTAGACTTATAAGAATTTCAAACATACATAAATATAAAATTCAAATTTGATATGAAACCAAGTTGAACTACCTGAACTGACCTATTAAAGTTAAGGATGGTAATAGACTGGCCCACGCACTAACCTCGTTAAATTTTTATAAATAATTTGTTTAAAATTAAAAATATAAAAATCATCTTTTTTAATTAAGTCCAAGCTTAACTGCCCAAGTTTAAACCTATCCGAGACTCAATTATTCTAAGCAAAATTAGACTCAACTATATAGTTAATTATAGGTAGCTATATATAATCAATTTTAATAATTTTATTTTTAATAATAATTAACCACATTATATTTTACATCACAATTAGGCAACAAAATTTAAGAAACCAATCACAATCAAATTCAATTTTTAGATACAATTTTAAAATATTGAATGATTTAAAATAATTTTTAAATTGTGATCTTTAATATGACAATCAATAAAAGTTCTAAATAAATTATAAATTTATCTCTATTATTACTTTTATACTATATTTAAAATACAATAAATATTAGAGTAAAAGACATAAATCTCTCCTATAATTTAATAAATTAAAAAAACTACATGATCTTTAAAATTATCAAAAGAACTTTAAAATTATAATTTTTAAAAGTTAAGTTGAGTCGATTATTTTAAAAATTAAAAAGTTTTCTAAAATTTGTTAAATTATAAGAGAGGTTTATTTCTTTTACTTAAATATTATTTAAATAAATTTAAAATATCAAATATAGCTTTTTATTTGTGAAATCTTAAAATACAAATCCCAATTTAGGCAACAAAAATTAAGAAACCGGTCACACTCAAATTCAATCCATAGGTACATCGTTGTCTGTTCCATGACCATTTCATTGCATACAAAACAAAGTCAAACATTGAACCAAAAACATAGTAACCCCATAACCCTCCTACTCTTCTGGGACACTTATGTTTCACTTAGCCCTATCCTTTCCTCGCTTCTCTTTCTTCTCTTCCAAGTTCTTACTCTCTCTATCCAGAGCTTGACGGAGTTCAGTTTAACGAAGATCCGAAAAGGGTCGATCGAGAATCAATCGGTAGATGAAGATCCAGTGCGACGTCTGTAATAAAGAAGAAGCTTCGGTGTTCTGCACCGCAGATGAGGCTGCTCTCTGTGATACATGCGACCACCGAGTCCACCATGCCAATAAGCTTGCATCAAAGCACCAACGCTTCTCTCTTCTCCTACCGAGTCCGAAAACCTTCCCTCTCTGTGATGTCTGCCAGGTGTTTGTCTTTTTGCTTCTATGTTGTTAATTGGTTTATAGTGAATATCAATAAGTGGGTCTTTGATTTTCGTAGGAAAAACGGGCTTTTTTGTTCTGCCAACAAGACCGTGCGATTCTGTGCAGAGACTGTGACGTTCCAATACATACAGCTAATGAGCATACTCGAAAGCACGATAGGTTTCTTCTTACAGGGGTTAAACTCTCTACCACATCGGCTCTTTATGCGTCTTCTACGGCTAAAACAGAAAGTTCGGATCTTGTTCCTGATTCTAAGTCTAAGCAACAACCACAAGAAGCATCAGTAAAAGAATTGCCTGTATCTGTTGTTCCAACAAATTGTAACCCACTTCCAATAGCTAAAAGCTTACCTTCAAACACATCGGTGAATGAGGTTGAGTCATGTAGCTTGGTGTCAAGTGATCAAGAAATTGCTGCGTTACCAAGTAGTAGTATATCAGAGTACTTGATAGAGATGCTTCCTGGGTGGCATGTCGACGACTTCCTTGATTCCTCTTTGAATCCCTTCGGTTTCTGTAAGGTTTGCATTGTTTTTCTTTCTTGTTCTGTTGTTTTAGTGTTAACTTACTTCAATATGAGAAGTTTTGTGATGGGTCAGTCTCTGAATTTCAGCCCGATGGTAATACACTGCCACCTGTGGATACCAATCTTGAGAGCAATATTAGCTGCTTCTCATCAGAAAACTTGCGAGGATCACTTACTCTATACCCACCTGAGGTTTGTCCTCAGGACGTGTTCAAGGAGACTTCAAACATGAAATTGGCTAGCAGAAGTTGGGCAGATGATGGTTTCACTGTTCCACAAATCAGCTTTTCAACTACTGGGTTAAAGAGATCTAGGCTCTTCTGAACAACTGTAAGACTAGATCTCCATAACCAAGTAATATCAAGAACAAAGCCTCCAGCTTTGTGGTTTTGGTACAATGTTGAATCAAGTTCCTTTGCATTTTCTTTCAGTTGATCTGTCTTTTCATGTACATACACGTCAACTTCACTCTACGTGGTCCAATTCAACTAGTTTTCAGGTTTCTTTTTTTCTTGTCCATCATTTCTCTCTTATAATGCACTTGCCAGGTACTAATTATATCTTGAATGTCTGGTACAAAATATGGTCAGAGTGGTACAACCCTTTTTGTTCTGCCAGTGCCGTGTACTGAGACAAGGTACAAACTCTTAGATTCTTCTTCATCCATGAACCTGAGAAAAAGGACATATTGAGAAACATAAGTGTTCTTAGTGTTGAAATTTCAAAGATCCAACGATCCTTTGCTCAAGAGAGGTTGTTATCAATAGCAAATAACTAAAATCAAGAGCATTTATGTGAAAGTAGAGAATATTAGGATGATAGTGATATGGTATCAAAATAATCAATCCTATAATGAGAAGTCTTACTTGTATTCTAGATCACTTTTTTACTAGAATATTTAAAAATGGGATAATATATTAAAATTTTTTAACTTAATGACTAACCTTTTAAAATTAATATAAGTTCAATCAAAAAATTAATTTTGCTAATGTGACTAATATATTGACATTTAAGTAACATTTGATTGACACGACGTATCAATAAAAATATGATCTGATATATATAAACTTTTAAAAAATTAGTCATCAAAATGAAAATTATAAAAATTTAGTAATAAATTAAAAATTGAAAAGATTATGCTCTTTTGAGTTGATTTGTATGTCTAATTAAAATTTTATTTAATATAAATTTTTTAAAAAAATAATTTTTTTATTTCTTTACTTGTGAAATAGATCTTAGCAAACACATCAATGTCATAACCTCCAAAATTGAAAATTTATTGTTTGTGATTTGCCATTAAAAATGGTACTCTTTGCCTCTTTCTCAACTTTATGATCACCAACACCCCTTCATTGACCTATCACATTTGTGGTTAATAAATAAACATCATTACTCGTCTTATAGGTAATGAGGCTTTTCAAGTTAGTTGGTATGATTTGCTTATAATGAAATAAAGAAAAAGAAAAGATATAATTTGAGTACCGATTTTCAATTTCTTGGTCAAGCTTCAACCTAAATGAATAGAAACTTGTTGAAATCTTGGCAAGGTATAATTTTTTTTTCAATGTTGTTGAGTTATGAGTTTTGACTTTTTTTAAAAAAATTTGAGGGTATTTTTAAAATCCATATTTTACAAATTAGAATAAAAGTAAAGATTATATTGGTAATTTAAGTTTTTTAGTCCAAATTATGAAGAAGAATAACTTAATTATAAATGGGATTGAACTATGCTTTGTCATTAATAATGTGATTATCTGTAGGTATAATTACACTTTTGAAACCATACAGATCTTATAATATAAATAGTCAAATTTATGATTAAATATATTGGGATTCTATGATTTAGTTTAATAATGTTTATTGTTAAAAATTGATCAGTTTATTAATTAATCAGTCAGTTTTCGTAAACTGATTAGTTTTTTTAAACTAAAATAAATAGATTAATTATCATGTAACAGTCTTCTTTTTCAATTAAACTTTAAATTTCGATGAGTAGAGATATCATTCTTCAATTATTTTTAAATTTATTAATTTTATTCAATTTTTAATCTATTTTATGATGGTCTAATACCAATTGAATTTTTAAGCCTTAAATTTCTTGTTTTATTGGTTTAACTTCTGGTACTCCATAGGGGGTGATCGAGTTGGTAGAGTGGCGGGCATGAGGCCAAAAGGTCCTGTGTTCGAATCCCCTATCTACACTATCTCGATCGAGTCTGTCGTACAGGATTTGCCTAGTGCGAAATACCTGGTTAGCGTGATTTACAGGCTATTATGTCAATCCAAAGGTTTACCCAGTATGTATCTAAAGGATAGTAACCGCGAGTTTTTTCGTTAAAAAAAAAGGTTTAACTTTTGGTCCGGATTTAAAAATATTGAAAAAATCTCAAGGTGGCTTGAAGTTAGAGTGTGAACTGGGATCCATTGACATGTATACCTAAATTTAGCTACAAGGTCAGGCATTTTGAAAAACAGCAAAGCATGGCTTCTCTTCCTTAGCAAGTTGTATTGTCAGAATAGTAGAGGGCATGCATATCCAGAAAGTAAACCATTGAACATAGGAGAAAAAACACACCATTTTGGTTCCACACCTAAGTGTATAGTACATAGTGTAGACAACAATATGAGTCAATTTGCATGTCAGAATCATAGCCTAATACATCCAACGTCAATACACAAGCTTACACACTAACAATCAGAAATCATGTGAGTTGCTGCTCCAAGTAACTAGAAAACCCCAAATTATAATGAGACTTACTACTTTTATCTTTTTTTTTTATATATAAAATTAGATTAGGAGATATTTTTTAGGTTCGAATACACGATACTATTGTATTTTTAACCCGAATATATCGAGTCTGAGTGTAAAATAATTAATTTTCTAATAAAGTAAAAGACATACACCTCTTTTGTAGTTTAAAATTTTTTATTTTTAAATATTCTGAAAAAGTCATTTTAATTTTTAGTTTTTTAGAAAAAATCATTCTCTTAAATTTTGATTAAAAATAATGATGAAATGCATGCAGTATAAATATTAGACATAGACTTATAAAATATTGTTTACATTCAACCTAATTATTAAACTTGAATCGAATTAATTATATTAAATTTAAATTAATAATTTATTATAATTATCTTAAATTATTAAATTTAATTGGTTAGTTGAGTTTAAGAGTTAAATTGTATTATCATATTAGTTACATTTAATTATTTCATGTTTGATATTCATACCGTATATGTTTGGTTGTAATTTTCTGAAAAATTAAAAATTAGAAAAACACTTTTAAAATTCAAATTTTCGGTTACATCGAGTGTAAAATAATTAATAATTTATTTTAAAAAGCATTTCTAGTAATTAAAACAATTGATCTCTTTAAAGGTGTAGCTCCCAACCATCTTTGGTCAAGTTTTGTGGCCATCCACGGACCTAGAGTTATTATAATTTGAGGGTCTTATGTTCCTGCAGACGACGTGTCGTTGTCCTTATCGGGTCTCTGTATGTCGGTGGTTTCTAGCCTAACTAGTTAGACTCTTTTAATTTTATTTTATTAAATCTTATTTATATATTTATATAGGGTTTATATAAATGCAGATTTAATAAAAAATGATAGAAACATAATAAACGCAACACGAAATCTGATCTCTTTATATACTAGCTCTAAAGCTGGGCTTACATATAAACCAAGATGCCACTTCCTTGTAAAAATGTGAAAGATTACGTCTAAATCAATTTGAAATTAATGGATAGGGTTTGAAACTTTGAATTAATTAAATTTTAAATTATACTTAAATTTAAAAATCAATTTAATTTTTTAAAATAATATTATATTTTAATTAAAATATTGGGATTATATCGTTTTAATTTTCAATTTTAAGAAATTCAAAATCAAAACGAAAACTGAAATTAAAATAATATTGTTTTGGATGACTCAAATCTGATTGGATATCAATTAAAAATTACATATTTCATATTGTGTTTGAATGAACACGTCGTTAATTGTATATATGGTTAATTAAAAAAATCTCAAACTTTACTCAATTTTATAATTATAGTTCAAACTTTAAAAAATAGAAATTAATTTTTCAATTTTTTTCAATTATAACCTAACGTTAGTATTTCCTTTATATTGTTGATGTGGCTTGTCAAATAAGACAAAAATCCTAAACACTTATATACACTATACTTAATTAAGTTTAACTCAATTATGTTATTTTGAGATTGAAATTCCTAAATTAAACTTTGTCATACCTGTGCGAAATGACAATGACATTATGTCATACTAGCGTGACAATAACACAATTTCTAACTATCTGAAGGAAATCCCAATTTGCCAGCCTAACCGCTCTTTTTTTTTTTCTGCGTGAGAACGAACTAATTTAGGGTTTTCAATTACAATGATTTAGACATTTTAATTCTAAAACGATGCAGTTTAGTTAAACTTAATTAGGTCTGATTTATATAAGTGTCTAGAGTTTCTATTTTACGTGACAAGTCACGTGAGCAATGTTAACGGAAATATTAATATTGGGTTAGAATTGAAAAAATTAAAAGCTTGAGTATTTAATTGTTACCTTTTTAAGTTCAGGTTATAATTACAAAATTGAGTAAAGTTTCAGATTTTTTTGTAATTAACCCATGTATATTATAAATTATATTTTTAATATATTAATGATTAAAAAACAAAACCAACAAATTCAATTCAATTAATCCAATTGAGATCCATGTCTTAGCTAGTGAGCTAAAATCATAATTTAAAGTTTGATATATTCCTAACACATGTATGAGATGAGTTGAATCCAATTTGCTTATTTATATTTACAGGCTGTTTGGAACACGACGAATTGAATTCATAAACAAATTGAATTCAATTACATTAATGAGATTGAATTGAATTCAATTTACACTGTTTGGAACAAATCCAGTAATATGAGAATTGAATGCAATTACACTGTTTGGAACAAATTCAATAAGATTAGAATTGAATTCAATTATTTCATATGACATAT
>JAOQMS010000006.1:1625221-1640185 GCA_027563885.1 Erythroxylum longipes | reverse complement strand
CTCCCCCCCATCCCCATCCTCCTCCTCCACCTGCACCACCACCACCACTACCACCTCTATATCTGTTCTTGCCGTTCACCACCACTTCAGTGTTAGTTGACTCGTTCTGGCTTCCTTGTCCCATGTCTAGAGAAGTGACATTAACTTGAGAATGAGCAGCAGCAGCAGCAGCACCACCACCTTCTGTTGCTTCTTCACCTCTCAATTGGATGGTCATTACTAAAAACAAGAGAAGCCATAGCAATAAGCTTCTCGTAAATATCTCCATCCTCATACACATAACAATATTGTCAACTTCGTACTGAGGATTTATATAAGCCGTTACAGCCTACTTAAGTGTCCAACTTGGTCCAACCTAAACCAATTAATCGAGCTCTCTTCCAAAGTGCGAAACCATAACAACATAACTTAAGACACAATTTGTCCCCACTTACATACAATATACGCCCACCAAACGCGCCCACACATGTCCACTTCTATATCACGCGCGACCACCTACTGGTTTTGATAGGGATAGCTAGGGAAGAACTTATACTAGGAAACATCAAATTAAACAATAACTTTATTAGGCTTAGGACTAATTTTGTATGAATAAGAGAATTTGATTGTGGTTAGAAAAAGGGTAATGCATAGATTATTCAAGTAGTTAGTACAGAAATACTTGGGAATCACTATAATTGATGGTGTGCATTGTGAAGCTAAACCGTTAGTCCCATCTTTGCTTGTCAATAACGTCTGGAAATGGAAGTGTATACAGGACGTTGTAGTCTACAGAAGAGCTGGTGGGGGTTGTTCGATCTCTGTCACACATACATGAGATGAGAGGTTCCTTGTGAAGGTGTAGAAAGTTGATTTTTCCGATATGTTGGTGACCATCTTGCCTGATGCTTCCACTCTACGTGGTGGGAGTAATACATTTCTTCATACAACAAGCTTGTCGGGTTTAGGTTCGAGTTTAAGATATGTGTTATAACATTCGGGGCATTATTTGTAATCGGGCATTTTTTATTATTTGTGAAATTTCACTATCATAAGTATTTTATTTTATGTGAGATTATTTGAAGATAGAGGTTTATTTAGAATAAAATCCTAATTATAATAGAAATTAATTGTAATAAAATCATCATATTTTGATTTTTGTAATTTTTGGATTCTTCTTAACAACTTATTTTGATAGTTTTTATCTATCTAAGGCAGTCAATTTTTTTGTCACATTATCTACATTGGACAGCTATATTCTCTGCCTATTTATGTAAATTTTGTATTGTTGCTGTTTTGGGATGAACAGTGATAAGTATATTATGACTTGACAGCTATAATTTTGGAGAATCTTAGGTTATGTTTGGCATATGATTTTAAGGAGATTCCATCACATCTACCAGCTGCCTTTTTTCCCTGGGTTAGGTGATTTTTCCAGACTATCTTCATTGTCGTTTTGTGGCAAAAAACTTCAGTAGCTTTCGTGTGTTTTGCAGCTCCATTGGTTAATGTTTCGGTGATGAATTGTCTATTTGTTTGGTGACTTTTTTGCTGTTGAGGATGGGATGTTTAAGTGACAATATCATAGGTTCACAACAGATATTTTAGCAGACTAACTTCCCATTCTTTAGTTGACGAAGTCATATTTGTAGGGAAACTGTTTTCTATCTTAAGTATTGTCTTTTTTATGAGTTGTGAGGATAAGAGATAGTGTCAAGAGTTGGGTGAGTCAACTAAAACTATTATTATTTTTTGGTGAAAGTAATTAAGCTAGGTGAGGGTTTAACAGACATAGACAAGGCGTGCCGAATTGCGTTATCAAATCTCGAATATTGATTTGTTTATTTCGTGTTAAATTATTACGTTTTCGTTTATACTAAAAATTAACAGTTGCTCATGTAGTTATTTTATATCAAGCAACGGACAAATACAGTTCAATGCAATTGCGGCTGAACCAGATTTTTATGAAACTTACGCTCTTCCGGATTTTCGTCAGCGTCCAAGTACCCGTCATGTGCTAGCTAATCTTGCACTTGTATTGTCCCGTGACCTGCATAGATTGATAGATGGACAGAATTCTTCATTGTGGTGAGCATTTCGGGGTGTCGAGAAGATGAGCAAATGAGGTTGTGAATTGATTAGAAAACAATGGCAAAAGTGCCATGAAAGTCCCTTTTTTGTTTTTTGTAAGGTATTATAACTTGTTAAAAAAAGCATCAAAGGTAAAGCCACATCCTTTCACGCGCTTAAGCACCTTTAAGCAATTCTAGTATTGGCAAAATGGTTAGTTGCATTACGATTTGATAGAGTTTGAGTTCGATTTAGGTTGAATTTCCGGTTTGGAGGTATTGACTCAACTTGATCCCAACCTTAATTTTGATCTTTTTTTATTATTTTACAAACCTAGACTTTTTAGTTCGACTTAAATCTCAACCGGTTTTGAATCTTTTAAGTTGATTCAAAGTTTGATTAAGGTCACACCTACTTTTTCAAGACTTGATACCATTTTCGTGTCAAATTAAAATTTAAATTAAACTTAAGTTTTTATTTGAGTCTTATGAAACTCGAAACTAGGAACTGACAGGTTGGGCTTGTTTATTTTTAAATAAAAAACTTTTAAAATGACGTCGTTTTGTCAAAACGATATTATTTTAGAAGTAACAGCTGAGCCACGGGCCGGACTCGGTTAACCCTAGCCCGTAGCTGACTCGTGATCTGATCAATCCTAGCCAAAAGCGAGCCAGGCCGGTTTTAACATTCCTACTTAGACCCAACTTCATGAATTATCATCCTTAAACAATCCTATAATTCAGAAGACTGTCAACTCTTTATTAGGGATGCCAATAGGTCAGGTTGGCCCGTAGGCCAACGAACCAGAGCTAACCAGCCCGCCCCATCCTTTTTCTTTTATAAAAAATTACAAAACGAAGTGATTTTTGACAAAACGACATCATTGTTTTTTATTTGTCCGTGGCTTAGTCGAGTCAAATTATTTTAACCCGTGGCCTACCCGTAAATCGATCAACTCAAGCCCAAAATCAAGTCAAGTTAAAATTGACGTCCCTATTCTTCGTTAGGCTTCTGTTGCCCTGCTAAGACTAGCAAAGCTTTATCATCACATTTGGAGCATAAAGGCGGGGATGGCTATTGGGCATGAGTCCAGTTCAATTCGATTCGGATCAATATAAAATTAGTAAGTTTGGTTTGATTTGAGCAAGATTTTAGATCGGGCTTGGGTTCTTGTATCAAAGCGAGACTCAACTCGATCAGACTAAACAACCTAAACCTGTTCAGAATAACATTGTTCTAGACAATTTAACTGAATTCAACATTTTACGAATCCAATTGGGATTCAGGTTGGACTCAGACCACGGATTATGGGTCTGCTGGCGGCCGGTCCACCGTTGCCATCAAAGGTTAGAAGAAAGCTTTCTTTTGCATTTTTTTTCCGGTCAAAGATCTGTGAATAGTTTAGCTACAACGAAGGCTAACAGCGCAAATTTTCATTGGACGGAACTGAAATTTCCAAATGCTGTAATGAACTAGCAATCTACTTGTTCGACTGAAACTCACTTGTTCGGTCTCGTCTCGCATAAATAAGATTTGACAGGTGGTCTTGGCAATGAGTTCATTACCGAGTTAGGTGCGGATCTTCTGTTCTTGGACTATTATATTTGGCATCCTAAGAACTGGATAGAAGTTTTCAATCTCAAGTTTTTTGAGTATTTGCTTTGTCTTCCAAAGATACGAAGAATGTCCATCAATATGCTCTGTTATATCAACCTGCAAAACCAGTGAGATTCAGTTGACCTCAAGATTGAAAGAACTTGCACTACAAGTTATTTGGCAGTTGCGGGAGATTATGACAATGAAAATGTTTTGTAGAGAACTATTAGTGTCCATGATCAACTTTATTTGGCCATGTAGTTAGATTGGAATGACAATTGCAGACGATTTGAGCACAATTGCAAGAAATACGACTGTAATTGCAAAAAATTATAGGAATAATCCAGACAGCAACCACAATATTGCAGCCGCAATTTAAAACCATGTGAAGTAATAAAGACAGTTGAATCTCAAAATGAGAGATCTGAGTTCTTACATTCTCCACTCCAGGAACGATAACAGGTTGAATCCCAGCTAACCCTTCTGAAAATAAACTGCGCATATCAAAGCATTCAGAAACTCTAAAGGAAACAACCCAAAGTGCTTATGAAAATAGAAGGTTATATATATATGTACTATTTTGAAGCCTGTTCTACATGATCTTCAATTTGGAATTCTACTGAGTCAAGATGAGAAACATTATGTATCAAAAGGATATGATCTTAAACAACCAAAAATATGCCATATGGAAGAGGTGTTCATTATTCTCAGAAAATGTTTGGGTTTTCAAACAATTTCAGAGTGCAACGGAAGTGCAACTTCAATCCACCATGGCTAATTTGTAACGCCAAGGTAGGATCACCCTTACCAGCTGTACTAAGCACAGAATTCTTGTTCAGTAGTCTCTGATTTATTATGTCCTAAGAGTTCATCTTTTGCAAATGCTGCAAATTTGCAAATAGTTATCTACCTGGCACGGAACGTAATTCCAAGTGTCCAGTCGCTTGTCGAATAAGCATTGATAAATCTACCAGGAACCAACTACACATAAATATCTGGTATTAATGATATGTATTAAGAGACGAACAGGACATGAATCAACTTGCTTGCATATTGCCATACAGAAGTCCTACCTGGCGAACATCCTCCCATTTTTCACCTTTTATTGGAACCGGTGCTCCAAGAAGAACAACTCTTTCCACCAATCCACCTACAGGAAAATAAAGAGGGATTGCTTTTACCAAACTACCCCTATCCTAATATATGAGGAACTGGATAGTTTACTATCTACCATTGTCTCCTTTTGTTTCAGCCAAACACTGAAGACATCTGAATATAACTCGGGCTCCCAGTGAGAAACCTACGAGTGTAACTGGTCTGAAGCATGCACACCAAAACAAAATAACCGATTCAAAACAATTGTGAAGAATGAGTTGAAATTATGTTCATGACAACAGCGGATCATTTTACCTGTTCCCTTGGTATCCTTTCAGCAACACCTCAGCGAGCATCTTCCCAGCTTTATCAGATCTGGGAATATTTAGTTAACAACAGAGAATTTCAATACAAAGAGCACATGTTTCTTTCAACCAGAGGAAGATTCCCATGGATGAAATAAATTACGTGCGTGCAGTAACTAAACTATTCAGCAACATTTGATTCCAACCTATCGACTGCAATTGCCCATTTGCTGTCTATAAGGTCAGATGCTGTCACCAGTGATGCTGGTAGAGCCAGTGTTGACAGAAGAGCGCTAAGCACTGCTACCATGGCGCCTTCTTTCACCAACTGCAAAGCAAATTCTGTAAAAGAGACAAGATCATCAATAAACGTGCATAAACTTACACAGAATGACAACAGTAGAAGTTGCAGAGTTTGAATAGAGTACTTGAAGTAAGCCATTCCTGTATGGCAGTGGTAAGTGCAATCAAATTCTTAGTTTCCCACTGCAGAAGATACCTAGAAGTCGTACAATTATATCAGTAACGTTACTTAAAAGGGAAAATGCGAAGCAAATCAGTCAAACGTATCATCATTTTAGCAACAGGAAAAACTTTCGACTCCATTTCAAAAAATCATTTTAGCAACAGGAGAAACTTTCAATTCCATTTCAAAAATAAGTTTTAAGGTGCAGCTCCAAGTTTATCTACCGCTGGTAGTTTGAGTTCATGAGTAATAAGCTGCAGTAGAAGATTTCTGAAACAAAGATGCTCTAATACTTCACTTAGAGTTGCTCAATAAGCCCAATTGGGAAGCAAGTCCAAACACAAGGCAGCGTCCCCATAAAAAATGAAAAGATATGTCATGAGATCCCAAAGCTCTCCAAAAAGCTTCCGTACCTTTCCAAGTTTTTCATATGATCTTCCCAGGGCTTAATGGGATCTTCATTTTCTAATGCAAGTCCAGGGACCATGATTCCAACCGCTAGCCGCTGACAAGAAAAGTCATCATCATCATAGTAAATCACCAACAATGAAAGAAGAAGCTATAAAGCCCACAAGGTAAATGCTAAACATAGAACTCCATTGATTAAGTGTTAAAAGTTTATGTAAGCAAATGGCACGAGAGATGAACTCACGCCTTGCTTATGATTGTCTCCAATTTCAATGAATTCAAACTCTTCCATGCTACCAATTCTTCTAGCCATTTTGGTCCCCACGAGGCCAGCCCCAGCAACTGTTAACAGAAGATGAGAAACAATATCTTTGTTAGCCTCTTAATTTATCCTACAAATAAGCATGACAAACTAGCTTGCTAATTTGCCATTAGTGTAGTATGTCAGTGTTAACTATCCCAGTTATAAATCAGCTTCTCTAACTGTATCTGCTCCATTGTTCACTCTATTTGCAAACTGTTCCTCTGTTTACAGTTGTCCATTTGACCTAGAAGCGTGCACCTTGCTTAACAACGTGATTTACACATCACCAGTTTCGGACGGTTTGAGTGCATGATTACCTTGTATAATGAAAATATCTGGTGGTACAGGCAATTCCGTATCCTTAAAACTTATAGAACTTCTATATGTAGAACTATTCCAAGACTGGATCTTTCTAACTTCTAAGAGACTTCTAATATTTTCACAATCCTGATCAGGAAATTTCTGAAAGTTCAGAGAGTTATGTTACAAGCAAATGGCATATTTTCAAGCATATAAGCTCATCAATCTATTTTTTGAAAAGCTAATCCATCCTGCATATCAACTTTGCAATGTCCAGATAAAAGTAACTCAGTGGCCTAAAAGCAGGAAAGGAGACATTAAATGGATACGGTATTGTTTTGAAGAAATTGATCAACTAAGGTACAATTGTATTCAAATGTCAGTTCAGAGTCAGAAACTTACAAGTTATGGACATGAACACAACCATTAATTAGAAAGGACTTGAGCAGAATCACTTAAACTAGTTCCACCACATGAAAACTTTCAAAATGAATCTATACCTCCAAATGAAGCAGCAACTGCAACAGAACCATAAAATGATGTTGTAATAGTAGCCAGTGCAGGAGCCAGTATCATCAATCCTTGAGTAATTGCTGGGGCAGCAAGGCCTATCAAGATAGAACAAAAACATGACGTAAAGCTAACCAGAAAGTCCAAGAAATCTTCTATCAGATGCAGATGGCGAATATACGGACCACCAGAAACTGCCATCAAGGTTCCCCCGGTTAATGCAGCAACACCAACAGTACCCCCACGCTTCATTTTATCCCAAGTGCTCTCCGAGGGTACCTCTTTATCATCAATGCCGTCTTTCTCTTTTTCTGAATCCATCAGAGAACAAGCAACCAGGATCTCCATGGCTTCCTACAAAAAGAAATAGAAGTGCACAGAAAATTGGATTCACGTTCTTTTTCCAAAGAGCGCACAGTGTAACAATAGAAAATCATAAAACTCTTGCTTCATTCGAGATTGGACAATGACTAGTGTTGCTAGGACAAACCAGTTCTGTCCAATTGATGTCCAGCCATGCAGCCAGTAGTCGCAGAGCCACACGGTGGCGAGCATCATAACCTTGTCCTGATTGTGAAGACTTACTTCCACCTTTAGCAGTTTCTGCAACACAAGCTGCAAGAAGCTCATAGAGTACAGTCACTTTCCTCTCGTAACTCAGTCGATTTCCCTCTTCTAGCGCTTTCATGGAAGTCCTATGTCCAGATCCGTTGGGGGATTTTGCGTCATTAGATTCTGCAACCATATCACAGATTCAATGGTGTCCCAATACTGATCAATATCAGATTGCAATTAATGTCAGATCAATTAGTCTCCTACCAATCCCCTCCGAAGAATCAGAGACTCCCTCCATGTTAAGTGCTGTAGCATCAACAGTTTTCGATAAAGCCCGCTCCTTGTCCTTTCTCTCTGAACAACTTTTCTCACTTTCCCCTGCCTCCGAGAGCAGTGTTAAGAGCTGTCACACAGAAATTCAACATCAAAACAAGTAAATTAATTGAGACACCCAAAAACAAAATAACAAATTCAATCATATTTCCACATTGCAAAGAAACAGTTTCATTATCTTTTCCAATGACATAAAGATACATAGATCAAAAAACAAAATTCTATACCGCTCCTGCATGATGCCTCACTTGCGTGGAAGAACCAGCAGTCTCTTTCAATCCATCCCAAGCTTTATCGTCAACTCCTAACAACCTGTTATTAATCAATTAATCACGTATTACCTCATAGTCTTTCCCATTTGATTATTCTCATAGGATATTGATTTCGATTTAATGTTTAGAATAATATTTTAGCCACTTCCTCGCGTCTTTCAATAACTTTAAGCTCAATGCCATTTGACGCTATACATATCCTTATAATGGCCCCAAGAGCTTCCGAGATCAAAATATTACCTGAAAACTGGCAAAAGCAAGCCAGAGCTTTCGTGGATCCAAAGATTAGGGTTATCGGAGACCGAAGCGGTTTTACCGATGGTGGCGCCATCACCGACGGGCTCCTTATCGAGAGAAGGGAGGGACTTGGAAGGCTGAGTGAGGTGGATCTGAGACTGGTGAAGAGCAAGAGCGAAGAGCGAAGCTGCTGCATATTTCTGAGTCGGCGTCAGTATCGAACCCTCCATTGTTATGATTCAGAGTAACGGTTTCAGAGAGAGAGAGAGAGAGTGAAATGTAATTGTATAACCGGTTTCTGATTTTTTTCTTACTTTTTAAAAATTGCACACAATTCGCGGGAAAATAACGGCTACCTCTCCCTCCACCACACGCGGGTCACGTGAGCCAATCAAAGCCTTATTATTCGTTCTCAGTCTTACTACGAAACAAATGGATTGGTGATTAACAAAATTAGTTGAGAATATATTTCGTAAATTACAAAATCGATAAAAAGGAATTTTACGATCTAAAATATTACTGTTTAATATTTTTATTATTCATTATAATTATAGTATTCTTTATAAATAGTCTCTCTAATAGTTAAGAGTAACACTACGTACTATAAGACCTACTCAACTCTTGCATTTTAGCGAAATTTTAAATGTTGTTTTTTTTAAAAAAAATTGAAATGATATATTACCAAAGCTGAAAAAACTTTTATACAATCATTTACAAGGATAACAACAAAATTAAAAAAAAATGTCTACATTTCTAAAATCGTACAATCGAAACCACCCAAAACATCTAGATTAACCATATCAGACTAAGTTCCTGACTAATGGTTTATTGTTTCCCTTTGGCTATCATTATCTCTCTAATCAAGTTAACTATTGTCTTGGTAAGCTCATACTTGTGTTGTTCCTCTTCCTTATAGATACGTCTATTTCTCTCCCTCCATATGTTGTATATCACCATCTGAAACACCGTCTTGATAAGGAGACTATTTCACTGCCCTTTTCTATAATACCGCATCGTTCAAAGCTTCATTCCATTCAAAGGAGAAACTTGGGATTCTAATCATATTCAATATTCTGCTCCACACCACTTTGGTGTATTCACATTCAAAAATAAATGATTTCTACTCTCAGTTACATGTTTACACAAAACACAAAGGGAGTCAAAACTTCCGAACCACTGGTCTTTCGTTCTCAATCGATTCTTGATTGTTAGCCATAAGAAAATAGCAGAATTAGGACTTAATACCTGCTTCCATACTAAATCAGCCCATGGGACTACTTCCTAATAAGCATTCACCATACTGTGTGCCGATTTATTCGTGAACACCCCACCATTATGGGCAGCCCATGTCATCTTGTCCAACCATGTACTAAGTTGCACTCCAGTGATATAATTATCGATTAGATGAACAAACCTGAAGTTATTCATCCTAGCCCTTTCTCGAAAGGACCATGCAATTGTAGCACCCTTAGGAATTCTAGTTTGTAAAGCTTGTAAATCATTTTGCAACCATAATGGACTGAAATTGGTCCAGTTATCAAACCAAAAACTAATATCTTCTCCATTCCCTACCCTATATTTAATAAAATGAAAGATCACTTCCCTAAGATTCAACACGCTCTTAAGAATCCAAGAGTAAGCGTACCTCGGTTGAAGTTGCCAAAAAATTTGGTCATTAAGACGGTAAATTTGCACCCACTTGACCCACAATGTTTCTTTATCCATGAATAATCTCCAAATTCTCTTCATTAGTAGAATCATTTGCATTTGTGTAATCTAAATGATTCCTAATCTCTCTTGTTTTCTTAGCACTATAATATCGCTCCATTTGACTTTTGCTCCCTTACAATTATCATGTTTTCCATTCCATAAGAAAGATTTTAGCATCCTCTCCATTTCCTTGATCACTTTCTTTGGAATTACCACATGAGCAGTCCAGTGTACATGCATACTGTTCAAAACTGACACAATAAGAGTAACTCTAGCAGTAAGTGATAAGAATTGGTTCTACCAAGCATTGATTCTAGCTTTCAATTTCTCTAACAATGGCAAAAAATCCGAAAATTTTGGCTTACCCGAAGTGATTGGAACTCCTATGTACCGTAAAAGAGTTTCTTGAAGAGAAAACCCCACCAAATTAGTGATCCACTATGGGTTACTAACATCTAAAGATACATAGACCCCACTCTTTTGTACATTCAGCTGCATCCCCAACATCCTAAGAAAGTATGCATCAAACTCATCATCATCATGATAGCTTGTGTTTCAGCCTTACATAAGAGTATCACATCATCAGCTAGAGCAAGGGTGATAATTTCATTTCCCTACACTTATAGCGATAGAGAGTTGTTGTTATTGATATAATTATAATCCTCAATGCATTATTGGTCTTACATTTGAAACCAAGTTTGTTATTTCTAACTAAATAGTAAATAGAACAAAGTCTATAATAGATAGAGATTCGTAAATTTGGTCATAGCATGAGCTATGAGTTGAGAAAAGATAGTCCGATATAGATTTATATACAAAGATAAGATTCATAATCTATTACTTTAAGATTTTTATTTGAGATGTGATATCCTGGTTGTATGTAGGCTCACTTGGATCAAGCTTATTCAAAATTAATAAATAAAATTTAAGTTAATTAAATTTTAAATTAGGTTTAAAATGTAAAAATACAAATTTTAGTATATTTTAAAAATATTGAGTTGAATTCCAAATATTAAAAAAATAAATTAAATCCAAATTTTATAAGTTCAAACTCGATTTCACGTATGACAGTTACCATAAATAAGCCCCCTAGGGGATGGTCGAGTTGGTGGAGCGGGGGGTATGTGTAACGTCCTAATATTCCATATTAAGGGTCAGGACTCCAGAATAGTGTATATGAAAGTATACTGAGAAATTAGAAGTGCATTTCATTCATCATATGACATATTTAAGTTGTGTTAATATTCATGAAATAATTGTACAAGCATGCATTGACATTTTCTGGGTAAAATTGAGCTATAAATGTGAATTGCGGATTTGATTTGTCTTGAAAATTAAAATTGGTGTGTATGAAAATTAATTTAGCCATTTTGGTGATATTTCGGAAATTTTGAAAATTAGGAGTATTTTAGACTAGGAAAATATTGACATAAGAGACCAATGGATGTGTGACACATGGCAGCATATATATATGATAAGTGGCCTACTTTCATGGATGACACGTGGCATTCTATCAAGCACACATATGAAAATTTTCTGCAACTTGTGTTTGTTCTTCATTTGGTTTGCTCTTCACCGAAAATACCAACATTTTCTTCTTTGTTCATCCTTCACTCCATCACCGAAACACTAAGCTGTTTATGTTTGTGTAATTGGTTATTGATTCTTACAGCAAAGTAAGAATTTCAGTCCATGACAAGTTTAGTTTCTGTTTAATCTTATTTGTTTCCATCCACCGAAACTTCTTTGCCCACTCTTAATTGCTGGAAGTTTAGTTGAATCAAATAAGTTGAGCTTTAAGCTTTATGGTATCTTGAATGACTTTTTCATGATGTTTGAATTAGACTTAAATGGTTTTGATAATTGGAGTAAAAATGGAAAGTGCAGAAAATTGAAGTTAACCAGAAAAATGCAGAAAAATGAAGACATGTGTGAATGATGATCTGTTTTGATGTTTGGGTTTTAATATAGGATTTTGGATATATTTATGAATGATTGGAGCTAAAATGGAAGTAGAAAAGATGATATATTCAACAGATGTGTTAGTTGAAAAAGGTAGGAGTTTTGACATCTGGAAAAAAAAATGAAAGAAGAAGAAAAACCTGCGTAAGGCTTATTGAAGGGAGACTGTTTTGAACATACTTCACTCTTTTTGTTATAACTTCTTCTCTTGACCTCTAAATGACATGATATTTGAACCAACAGATTCATAATACATTGTTCTTTATCTCCACCAAAATTTATAGCCATCTGAATTAAATTGGAAGTGATTGATTGATGAGTTTAGGATGAAAATGTTGAGGTGTGCTGGAATTTGATAACTAGAATGTTTTTACTGAACATGCTTCAGTATTTTGACTATCTTTTGATCTGTGGATTTACAAATGAGATGAATCTTGAGTTAAAGTGAACTAGAGACATTTAGATACAAACTTTAAGAAGAAATTGAATTTGAATTCTGTCCTTAAGGGTCTTGAAATTTAGCTTGAAATTGAGTTTTGGCTTAGGCTATAACACTACCTGTGACAGAAATCATATTCTTTTGTTATCAAATAAACTGTACTGATGTAGGTCAGATCAGATAAATGTGTCTTCACTAAAGTTGTAGCTTATTCTCTTAGCTTGCAATTGGTATAAATTTTGTAATTTTTGGATATTAGAATTGAAAGATATGAGTTGTACAACTTTGAGTGCATGATCATGCACTAGCCAAAAGTTCAAATGTACTCAGTCTGTAGTATTGTGAGCATAACTCATAGAATAATGAATCAAATTGAATGATCTTGGTGTCATTATAAACTTAAGACAATGGGGAGCATTTTTCTAGAAGGAAGTGTTGCCAAATTACTCCATTTACCTGGTTTGAATAATCATGAAAAGTTGACCCGAAAGTATGTTTTCAAAAAAATTTGAAATGATCAATGGGATTATGATATTAGATTCCAATTGTTTTATTGGGGTGCAAACCCTAAGTACAGATTAAGTTATGTGAGTTTTGAAATATGAATGATCATGTGATGTAAAAGATGGAAAATCCCCTGGATTGTCATTGAACATGCATTGTACATATTTCATATACATAGATGTGCATAAATGAATACTTATACAATCGTGCAAAATTGTGATGTGTAAATGTGTTTTGCATGATATAGAGGAGCATTTAGAGCACCATCATCTAGACATTGCCGGGACTTCAAGACAATAGCTTTTTGAAGCGATTTATGAGTAACCTAAAATGGTCTCACCTTGACTTGTTTTGTTTATTACTGAATTGAATTTGATATTGATGAATGTGTACTGAATTCCGGACATGAAATATCTGAGGAGTTTTAATGCATGATTAAACATTGGAAGTGCTACTTGTATGTGAATGAGATTAACTACATGATTCTCAACTTGAATGTTCATGCCAGACCTAGTCTGATAATTTTTGTGAACAAGAGCATGAATGCAAATGTAATTGATCAAATGTGATGTTTGAAATTGAGAAATGCATTTCATTCTAATGCATGAAATATAAAGGTAGTTGTGACTGATGTCGCCAATGAAAAAGAACTTAAAGTTCAAACATTCGTGATTAGAACCTAAGGCTCGATGTGTACAAAGAGCCATGTATCCCCAATAGATAAGGGACAGTATGAAAGAGCCCGGTATCTATAACGAATACGGGACAGTGAAAAAGGCACACAGTCACAACAATGAAATAAATAAAATCGGGTCTCATAACATTGCATACACATATGATCTAAATAAATTGAATGATTGCAATGTTGTGAGAACTTTGTGTATGAAATATGTGATAAATTGTCAATGTGTATGTTCTGCAAAATTGTACTGAAATGATGAAATGTTTGAATTTTGTTTTTGGAATATGACAAATGTGATTAAGTGTTAAGTGTTATTACTTGACCAAAATTAAGTTGATTGGAATTACATAATAACATGATTTATTGTGTGTTGTATGACAAGAGTAAACCATCGAGGATGATTACTCTTCTAAGTTCGCAAAACTCACCAAAATTGCAGCGTTGACAATTTCAAGTTCGAGAGAGCGACGACCTAGCTTCTAAGACTGCATAGAAGCGATTTTGTATAATTTGTGGAGATCAAATATGTCTCAAAGGTCGGTCAGCTGGGATTGAAACAATAGTTTGTTTTAATTTTCGTTTAATTTCCTCATGTATGTAGCATATTCTGTAGACTGAGTTGTAAACACTCTAGATTGACAGTGTAAAATATGGATGATGGTTAATGCTACATTGTAAATTATAGTTTGAGAAATTAAATGAGGAAACTTTTGATTTTCAGACAATGTGTTATTTATGGTTTACTTATGATGTCATATGATATAGTGAAGGTGAAATGGTTAACACATCATTTCTATTGGTCATGTGCACATGTGTCTGAAGGGTGCACATGCATGTATCAGATGGGAGTGGGGTGTTACAGTATGAAACTAAAAGGTCTTGTATTCGAATCCCCCTACTTACACTCTCTCGATCGAACTTGTCGTATAGGGCTTACCTAGTACGGAGTACCCGATTGACGCGATTTGCAGGCTATTGCATCAATTTGAAGGTTTACACAGTGCGCATCCAAAAGATAGCGACTGCGGTTCCTCCGTTTCCAAAAAAAAGTTACCATAAATAAGAACACCTTCTTGTATGTTGATATGATTCCGAAGATGCTACCATTATGGTTTTTTTTAATGAAGCGCTTATCATATATATATTTTTTAGTCTTCCTTCTTTTAGCATAAAAATAAGAGAATTGAAATAGAAAGTAGGAGGATGAACTAACGTATTTGTTCTCTTATAATTTCAA
>JAOQMS010000006.1:1604974-1625121 GCA_027563885.1 Erythroxylum longipes | reverse complement strand
CTTTTAGCATAAAAATAAGAGAATTGAAATAGAAAGTAGGAGGATGAACTAACGTATTTGTTCTCTTATAATTTCAAGGTGCATTTTTATTGTAATGTCTTGCAATTTCGTACAGTAACTTGGTTATTGATGAATTATTGGTTCAAAGCGGTGCGTTTTTAGGTGTGTGAAGTTGGAGAAAACGAATTTAATAATTGGTACGGCATAGTGGTGTCAAAGCCCTAATTCCCTGGGCCGAGTTAGCCAAGCTCTTGACTCAGACTTAATTTGATTCAATTTTTAATTTTTAAATTAAAAATAAAATGTAATATTATTTTTTATAAAACGAAATCATTTTTCAATAATTACTAAGCCTTGTGTTGAGCAGTCAAACTGGATCCTCCTAATATTCTAATATTTTGGAGTAATTTCATTAAATTCTATAATTAAAAAATATTTAAAATAATGAAATTTCCATGAAATTATATTTTTTGTTAACATGACTTTTGAAAAATCAAATCCTCTCGATTAATAAGTGCCAACCAACTTCTAGTACTTTAACGTGAAATATAACTAATAAAAGTGTATTTTTATTTTAATATTTAAATTTTTTGGGGGGTCATTATCTTTCTATTGCTTGAAAAGATGTGAGATAACAATCATAACAAGACGTGTGTCGGTGATGACTAGTCAAATAACAATATTATCACATTATGACAATTCACAAGACAAGACAATGCTTACCACGGCCATACAGGATGACGATGAATCAAAATTATAGACGAACGGGTTCAGATCCGACCGGCTTAACTAGAATTCAATGTCTCGAATTTAAGTTAATTGGTCTGAACTTGAGTTTAAATTTGTATTTAAGTTAATTTGAAATTTAAGATAAATTTTTTTAAGAGTAACTAATTATAAGAAACATGAAACATGTAATATATGGTCTAATTCCGGGAAAGGTAAACAGCAAACACAAGCATACCAAACCAAAAGCAACAAAGCATGTGAGGGACCAGAACACCACACACAAATATAGACTTAAGTAAGCAGAACACATAAAGATTATAAAATTGGAGAAGACCTACCTGGAAATGAGAATCAAAGATCCAAACTTACAAGATTCATTGTACACTGCACAAATTAGTAAAACTATGCTTGATGGATGATACAGGGGAAAAAAATAGCTTTCTTTTGGGTGTAAACAAAGGTCAGTCTTTGTGAGATTGCAATGTAAAACATAAACACTTATCTTTCATTGCTTCTCCTTCATTTCCATACTCTTTAAACGTGTACTCCTCTTGTTTAAAAGCAGGGGGGACCTTGCCCTCACTGTAGCACAGATTACATAGACTAAAATTGGATTTAACCTCCTTGAATCGGGATCCTATGATCGGGTAGCGGCAAACTGAGCAAACCCGGTTTTCATGTCGATTCCTATCACCCAATTCGAGCTTGATAAGTGTCGACATGATACCGAAACCCCAATCAGGATCATTAAACATCACAAGAAACTCATTAAAGGCTACCATTGAAGAGTCAGCTTCCCCACGTACTTCTAGCAATTCACTAATCCCATGAGATGGAATGTAAATAGTTCTGAGCAACTTGATATAGCGAACAGCATCAACTTTTCTCACAAGAGAACCGCCGTCTTCATTCACAGGACGCCAAAGAAGTGCATCGAAGGCGACCCGTTTTCTTTTATCAGGATTACCACTACAAATGGGGGCAAGAAAAGCAAAAAACATTCCCAAATCTACCCTGCCAGATCCAGTCTCATCCAAAACAGAAAGGATCCTCTCATTTATTGCCTTGACAGCCCCGTGAAATGTTTCAGGCTTTAAGAAATCGAGTAACCTCCTAAGGATTCCCTCTAAGTTCGGTTTGCGTATAGATTTTTCTGGGACACCACCACCAGAATACGAAACTGGTACATCATGTTCACTCATTTCCTTCTTTAAAAGCTCGACATCACACCGACTCAACCTAGTAATCCTCTGAAAAGCCCTGATCTTAAGAGCATCTGCCAAGTCCTGTCTCGCCGTTGTTCTCTCACCCACGGTCTTAAATTTGGCAAGTTCCACAGATATAAAAGCACTCTCTCCATTAGCAGCACCGTTAGTTTTCAATTTCTTCTTCTGAAGCTGCTTCAAATGTGATAGTGCATCATGAAGTTCAACCCTATTAGTCATTTTCAATGCCTCCTTCAAAGCTTTTTTCGCCTCCTCCGTCTCACCAGCACCCAATAACGAGACAGCTTTGTTCAATTGTGCCCGCCAATGGTTCGGCCACACAGCCAACACCCTGGAATACATCTCAGAAGCCCTTTGGAACCTGCCCAAATCCATATACAGCCCACCTAAATTATACAAAGCATCAACATGACCGGGTTTCAAATCAATAGCCTTTTGGAAAACCTCTATCGCCTTCTCGTCTTCACCCATGGCATGCAAAGCAGAGGCCAAATCACAGTGTGCATCAGCATAATCAGGTTTCATGAAAATGGCCTCCTCCAAGGCCTTAACAGCTGCCCTATACTCTCCAACACCGAAAAGTGCACTACCAAGCAATTTCAAAGCTCTATAGTGAGTTGGACAAAGAATAGCAGCTTCTCTATAGTACTCACAAGCACTTAAAACCATACCTTCCCCTTCCAATGCAATCCCAAGATTCACATATATCTGAGGAAGCAAATAAGCCCATTGATTCCCTGCTGCCTCAGCTGCCTCCATAGCCAACAAGAACTCCTCTTTAGCTTCTTTGCACCTCCCAAGAACATACAAGCAATTCCCAGCTCGAAAATGGGGTCTCACATCAACAGGCTGCAACTCACAAGCTCTCTTAAAACTCACCAACGCTTCCTTAAACAACTGGTGCTCGTACAACAGCCTCCCAATTGCCATGTGCCCATCAAAAGCTTCCTCTCTCGATCTCGCCCCATCAGCTCTGCTCCTCAAAACCCCCAATTCCTTGATGAAAATCGCATAATCATGTCCCGACTCCTCCCAGAACACCCTTTTCTCGGAGATCTCCGAGGAAGGTCCCAATTCTCTCGACCAGCCAGCATCAGAATACGAATCAAAGTTGTCACCTTTCATCTTTCCATCTTTCCCTTGCTTTGCCTTCAATCTCTTCACCAAAATCTCCAAATCGTCCACAATCTTCCACGTGTCGTCAAATACAATCCCATGATTCGGCGAAACAGCCCACGCAGCTGTTCTCTGCTTCTTCTGCGACTCCACAGCTCTCTCATCCACTATTGAAGACGACGAAGCCTCAGACGCCATAGAAACCCCTTTATTCTCATCCAAAATGAGATCCAAATCAAGCGCGTCGAAGTCACGGTCCACGTCACCAGCACCGTCGTCGTAGGTACGCAGCAAGCCCTCGTAAGTCAGACCTTTCTCGCCGTCGATAAACTCGCCGTACGTACGGAACACTTCGTCGAGAATCGCATTGATTTGCTCGTCGCTGAATTTAACCCTTGGGTTAACGGCGACCACAAGCGCCGCCATTTCCTCTCTGTTAAGCCCTCCATCACCATTAACGTCAAATTGCTGAAATATTCTCTTCACCTTCTCTGATCTGGTCCCCCTCGTCGCCATTTTGGAGAATCTCCGAATTAAGCTTATGGCTCGACTGCTCGAGTTTAAGAAGACTAGTAAATAATAAAAGACTGAAGCATAAAGAAAAAAAATATAAATAAATAAATAAATAATTTTACATAATGATTGTAATTATTGGTTATGTTATTTAATTACTTTTATGTTAATTAATTAATCTAATATACATCCTTTTGGGATGTGACTTTTTGGTGTGCCCGTGTGATGAGTGATGACCCACCGTTACGTGGCGTCCTTTTTTTCGCTCCGGCGGCCTTGCATGGTGGCGGCGGGTACATGACAATTAATAAAGCGGTGTCTCCTCCGTTAGTTAATTTTTGGATTAAAAAAATTAATTCATTTTTAAAAAAATAGTCAAATGCTTTAAATTTATTTTCTTTTTAATCATCTGCTAAATAAAATAATTATAAAATGCATTAAAATGGAAATTAACCTTTTAAAAATATTTTAATCTAAAAATTTTATTCAATACAATTTTATATTGCTTAATGATTTTATTAAAGGTGTGCGATGTTCCTTTCGTCATCGTTACTCGGTTCGAAATCTTACAATAAAGCGAAGTTTGGAAAGGTCTGATAGTATGCAGTCTTATCCTTACATAATAGAGAGGTTGTTTCTGATAAATCTACATGTGAATATGATAATAAAAAAATGACGTAGATTATACGTGTAGATATAAAAACTGATATACTAAAAGAGTAAGTAAATAAAATTTAATAAATAAATAAATAAAATAAGTTCAAATTACACAAATAGTCTCGTTATAAAAACACAAAAAGAACGTTACATATATTATGACATTTTTCAAACTCCCGTAAAGTAAAGAGTTTTGTGTACTGGCTGCGTTAACTTTATTTTAATGATTTTATTGTTTATTTTAAAAAAGACTTACACGTTTGATTTATGATATTTAAAACACAAAAGTAATTTTTAAAAAATAGAAATAATAAAAACTATTGCTCTAACTTTTGAAGTTTAAGAGAAGTTAGAAGCAAATAGAAATGTTAATAGTTCGTTAGGGTTAACTTCTCAAATAACACGATTCAAGTTTGACTCGAAACTCAATTAGATTCGAGTTACAAATCTTAAATTATTCGATTATCTTAAGATAATATTATTTTAGTTTAACTTCTTAAAATCACATTTAGTATTAAATTTCTCAAAATTACGAATTAAATTAACATTGTTTTGTAAAATTAAATTTAAATGATTTTTTAAATAAGGATGTCAATTTTAGACTAATCTAGCCCGATTTTGACTCTAATTGATCAGGTTATAAGTCAAAAATGATCGGCTCGACTTAGAAAAGGGTCGAGGTTGAACCGAGCACAGACATGCTCGATCCAACCTATAGCCTGACTGTTACTTCAAAAACGACGTCATTTTAAAATTATAAGATGGGTCGGGTTAGCCTGACCTACTTGTGACTCGTCAGGCCATGGTTCGGGTTACAAGCTGATTTATCTTAATCTATCGGGGCACTCTAATCTATGGTTGAGCTGGGCTGAGCTAGGAGTAATCCAGGCCTAATCTAACCTATTGACATTCCTATTTTTTGATAAAAGTTTAATCTATTCCTATGAGGTTGATCTTTTGAGTTGCCTTTTATTGAATTAAATCAAATTAAGTTAATAAGAACTTATGTAAATTATAGAATTAAAAACAAAAACAAAAAAGGGATATTTATGCACTGCCTTGCTGCCACTTGCCAGCGCGACTTTTGTGGTGCAATTATCAATTTTCTAGTTGTCACATTCACGAGAAGGTCATGATACCAAAAGGTCAAGTTTGAGGATAAGATTACGTAAATTTGGTAAAAGCAAGAAAAGTAGCGGTGGCAATTAGGTCTAATTTCGCCCGACTCTTTAAATTTCTGGTTACTTAAGTTTGATCCGACTTAAGACTGATTTGCCGTTTAGTTGAACTTTTGGAGAATAAATAAGTATTTTTTATTGTAAATTTTTTTTAAGAAACATAAATATTTAGATGTAAAATTAAAAAGTAAATTTTTTAGTAGATATAGTTTTTTTAAAAAAAAGTTGGAGCTTCTTAAAAAAATATTTTTTAGGTAGATTTTTCAGATTAATTAATGAGTCTATTATTTAGTTCCTTTTACCCTTATATTTTACACATAATTCTCACAATACCTACAAACACATCTTCATGTTTATTTTGAGATTTATATAATATTATTTGACTTTTTTTAATATGTTTTAATATTTATTTTTGATATTAGTTTTACTTATGTTATAATTCATACAAAAGATTTGGTTAGATATATTTTCATTTATGTTTTATATGGTTTAAAATTATATAATAATTAATATATTGTGCTTTGCATATTGTTTAATATATTTTAAATAATATTCATATGGATAAATAATTTTTATTAGAAAATAAAATATAGTTAAAATTAAAAGTGCTTTTTATTCTTATATTTCCAAACAGTCTATTGTATGAAGCTCTTTCAAAAAAGCTCTTTTTTAAATAACAGTCAAATAGTCAATTAACTTCTAAAAAAAACTCTTCTAAAAAAAACTCTACTGACAAAAGCTCTGCTGATATAAGCTCATCCAAGCAAACACTTAATTTTTTAAAACAAAATGATAATATTTTGTCTAAATGACGTTATTATATATTTTTAATTTTAAAAAAATTAGGTAAAATAAGGTCATATTTCGGCTGCTTTCTACCTAATCGGGTCGAATTCGACTTATTATTTTGTAAATTTTATATTATTACCAAACTTTTAAAGTGAGTTTTTTTATTGAATATATGTTATATTATTTTGTCAAAACTTTCATGAATGTTATATAAAATTGTTCCAATCAAAACTTAATAATATTTTATATTAAAATAATGAGTTAAATATATCAAACTTCTTGTATTTTAATATTTTTTATTTTAATTCTTATGCGTTCAAAATTATTACTCACTCTATTTGCAATAATTTTTAGTTATAATTATTTTTTATTTTATTAATCATTTATTTATCTTTTAATAGAGTTTTGTTTGTTAGACCAAATGAATCTGTGGCCTTCAAATTTTAGATCCAAAAGCTCTACATCTTACGTACAATCAAACATATCAAACGAGTAATTGAATAAGTTGCAATTTCCTTCTGCTTTCGATCTAAATAGAGTGGTGTTAAAATCACCACTAACCAACTATAGAGCATTTATCGAAGCCTTAATTCTTTTTAGAGAGTTCCAGAGTTCAGTTCTTTGGAACACAGTATTAAAACCAGAGACAAAAGTAGCTAAAGCACAACAATTGCTCATTTTGAAATAGAGCTCAGTGTGAAGAAACTGCTGACTAGATTCCAGGGCTTTTACCTCCACCAATTCCCCATCATAAGCAATAATGATCCTCACATAGGCATAACTTTGGTGATTATTAAGAAGCTATCATTTAGTACCCAAACTACAAAGTTTATTCAGATTTACTTCTCTATTTTTGGTTTCCAATATACAAAAAACCAGAGGCTTTTCCTCTCGAACAAAATCTCTTAAAGCATTAAGCTTGGAGAGGTTATTGATTCCACGGACATTCCGTACAATCAAAGTCATAAGAGATTGCTTTTACCTTTGGAGCCTTTCCTACTGCTCCTATTACTTTTCCGAGAGATTACTTACTCAAAATGCTCCTCTTGGGAATCTCCCTTCTGCAGGTTTGCATTCTGTAAACTTTTTTCATTCTGTATAGGATCTAGCTCACCACCGCTAGGAGTATTCCCATTAGTCTCTGGAACATTCTGTACCTTGCTCAGTAGTGAATTATGATGGTTATTTGAAGGCTTCTAAGGTGTTCCTTCCTGCCGGACTAAAATTTGATTATGCTCCTTTTGGTTGTTCTCCCTATTAATAAGTGAATTTTGCTCAACCTGAACAATATGCCTCCTCACTTTCTTTACTATCCTCTAAAAATTTATTGTCTATTCTCATCACCTCCCAGTAGTCACCTCTAGTAAAGACTTTCCCGGCAGGTTTCCATTCTTTGCCTTGAGCCTTAAGAGACAGTTTCCACCAATAAGTAACCATAACTTTTTCCTCTTTTAGAGAGTGTTCATTTGCCAACCTTAGGATAGGGATGTTATCTTTCATTTCCTTAGAGATGTCCATACTCATACATAAACGAGCAAATCCTACCCTTTTCCTCAACGTAGTGTTTTTCTCTATACATATTGGTTTCCCCAAGTAGCTAGCTAGCATACTCAATCCCTTGGTAGTCCAATATTCTAAAGGAATATTGTGAATGTTCACCCATAAAGGTATAATCTTCATTCGGATTTTCTTTAATTCCAATCTCGGTTGTCAATTTTGAAGAAAGAAAGGGAGTTAAGAGATGTGTCAAGAGCCTTCTTTAATAATCTTTTGAGCTTCCAATTTTGAAGAGAAAGAGAATATCAAGTTGTCCTCCTCAGTGAGCATTACCTTCATAAGACCTCTTGCTTTCCAATTTCTTTGTGCCCATGCTTATATCACTGGAAAAGCAGGTCTTTTGTCCATAAAAAATCCAACTAGGGTAGCTTCTCATAACCTAGCTCCTTCCTGTAGAATGTCTAAACTAGGAGCCACAATTAGCTTCCCATCAATCTCCACTGGTGCACTAAAAATCAAAGAAGAGCCAGAGTTATCCCCCACGACTTGCTTCCAGGTTTTCCTAGGTCCATTAACAGTGTCACCTATGGTAGGGTCTGAATGCTTGGGAGCAATGGCAGAGATAGAGGGCGGGTTAGTTGAAGAGTGGGAAGGGGAAGAAGGATGCATTGGTTGTGGAGAGATTAGGAGGAGAGGAGGGATTAGGTTGGGTGGTCGGGAAAAGGGTGGGTTTAAGGGTAGCTGATAATGGTGGAAAGTTAGTGTCTATTTTGGTTTAGGTCATAAGGAGATTTGGCTAAAGTTAAGGAATGAGGTGGTCGGATGGAGGAAAGGGACAGTTTCAGATCTAAGGTTAAGGTATGAAATGGTCAGATGGAGGAATGAGATGGTTTCAGATCTAGGGTTAGGGTTGAGTGAGTGAGGGAGAAGATTAGAGAGAAGTTAGAATTTCTCTCTCATGTCTCAAGGCGAATAACTTGTGCTTTAAGAGAAACAAAATTCATGATTTTGAACTGATCCACAATATTTCATAAGAATTAGAAAAGAGAATAGTTTGCGTTACCCGAATTCGATCAAGTTGAACTTTATTCCAAGCTCAAGCTGGAAAAAAATTCAGGTTAAACTCGATTGTAAGCAATGTCTAATAGGCTTGGTAAAAATTGTTCCACTTGGTTCAAAGTTAATGGGCTTGCTTCAAATTGACCGATCTTCAGACTGAATTTAGGCTCGGACTATCTTACTAAACTTGACCTAAAACTCAAAATTTTTAAGATAAACAACATCGTTCTAATTTTTAAAATTAAAAATATATATTTAATTAAACTTGACCTCAAACTAATCTAAACTTCGGAATGTCTAAGTCTGATAAGGCTCAATTTTAGACTTGAAATTTTGGGTTTCGAATCGGGAGGAGCCCGAATTGGTTCGTTGCAAGCTTAGTATTGGCCCGATCTAAAGTGATGTGAATCCTTAATCTATGAAGAACAAACAATGTGTAAAAAAAAGAAGAATTCGGAACCATATAAACTGAAAATAGTAACCACAAATTAAGAGACAGAATTTTTAATTTAGTAACAAGTGAAATATACAAAATTAACCGAATTATGACAAAAAAACAGAAGAAGAAGAAGAAGAAGCGCGTGGCAGGCACATGTGGGAGGACCTAACGACCATGCAAAGAGGAGATCAACGGCGGAAAAGCGCGGGAAAACCGCTGAAGCTAAAAATCATAACTCAACCCCTTCCTCTTTCTCAATAAACTTAACTGCCTGCATCTAGAGGCATTGAAAGTTAGTTAGAGAAAAAGAGGAGGCGAAGAGAGAGAATACGCACAGGACTGTCATTTTCTTCTCTCTTTCTCTCCTCTTTCTCCTTTCTTTTTCCTTTTGCCTTTTTCTTTCTGTGATGAGAAACATATAGAGATAGAGTGAACGCTGAAAAGGAAAGAAAGAAAACGATAAGATGAGCGTGCTTTCGTTGTCGTTGGAAGGAGAATCCGTTGTGCATGAACCTCCATTTTCAGAGGAGAAGATCTTCGTTTCCGTTCGATTGAGGCCTTTGAGCGATAGAGAGATCTCCAGAAACGATGTGTCGGATTGGGAGTGCATCAACAAAAACACTATCGTGTTCAACACCAGCATGCCCGATCGTTCCTTGTTCCCTACAGCATATACATTTGGTAATTGTTAAGATTTTCAATCTTCTTCTTAGCATTGGACCTGATTGTTGTTGAGCACTCTCAGAAATTGATCATACATATATTATATGAATATACGATTCGCAGACAGAGTATTTGGCAGCGAATGCTCCACAAGACAGGTGTATGAAGAAGGAGCCAAAGAGCTCATTCTCTCCGTAGTTAGCGGCATGAATTGTGAGTAATTTCTCAAAATTCATGAACCGTAAACTTTTTGAAAACTTGGAACTAAAGGGTAAAAGTTTTCTTGTTACGAGCCAGGTAGCATTTTTGCATATGGGCAGACAAGCAGTGGAAAGACATATACAATGAGTGGAATCACCCAATTTGCTGTATCAGATATATATGATTACGTTGAAATGGTAAATTTTTGGTTGAAATCAGGTCATGTTCCTTTTGGTCAAATGTGTTTTCTTTTCCTCTAATTTCTGGTGTTTACATACGTAGCACAAAGAAAGAGAATTTGTGTTGAAATTCTCTGCAATTGAGATTTATAATGAAGCTGTCAGAGATCTTCTTAGCACAGACAGCACCCCACTTAGACTCCTTGATGATCCTGAGGTAAATACTTTTTAATGCCTGTTGTAAGGTTTTGAATTTCGTCGTAGTATAATCAGAATGTTATCAGAAAAAAGCAGTTTACATGTATGCATATTGTGGTTACAGAGGGGCACTGTTGTTGAGAAACTTACAGAGGAGAGTCTGATGGACAGTAGCCACCTACAGGAACTTCTTTCAATATGCGAGGGTAAGGTTACACCAATTCACTCTCTTTGAATTTAACTTCAAAAAGACTACAACAGCTTAAGTTCGATGTTTTCACAATTTCTGCAGCTCAAAGGCAAATAGGAGAAACATCCCTGAACGAGACTAGCTCCAGATCTCACCAAATTCTACGACTAGTACGCCTGTCTTATGCTTAAGTATTTCCGTCTCCCCTACCCCAGATCAATGAATTACTCTCGCTTATCACCATTTTGTTCTCTTTTTTTTTCCCCCCTTTTTCAGACAGTTGAGAGTTCTTCTCGAGAAAATTTAAGCTATGGAAAGTGCAGCACTCTTACAGCTTCTGTGGTAAGGAAATAATAGCGATGTTATAGCTGTTCACAATTCTTAGTTGTATTTTACTCTCGATGAAAGCTTGTAATGCCCTTATTGTGATTTTTGCGGCAGAATTTTGTTGACCTTGCTGGCAGCGAGCGTGCTTCTCAAACATTAGCAGCTGGTGCAAGACTGAAAGAAGGTTCCCACATCAATCGAAGTTTACTAACCCTAGGAACTGTTATTCGCAAGCTAAGGTTGGGCAATTTTTCATGTTAGAGGTTGAAAAGTCCAAACAAGTTTATGCTGGATAATAAGCCATAAATTTATGATGCTAAATGAAAACACATTAATTCAATGATTTGGTGCAGCAAAGGGAGAAATGGGCATGTACCTTACAGAGATTCTAAGCTAACTCGCATACTACAGAACTCTTTAGGAGGCAATGCCAGAACAGCAATCATTTGCACCATGAGCCCTGCGCGCAGTCATGTTGAGCAATCAAAGAACACCCTTTCTTTTGCAAGTTGTGCTAAAGAGGTTGCCACCAATGCACAAGTCAATTTGGTGATGTCTGATAAGGCGCTGGTAAAGCAATTGCAGAAAGAACTGACCAGGCTGGAGAATCAATTGGCAAGCCTGGTATCAACTCCTGCCGGTAATTCTTGTGTGTTACTGAGGGAGAAGGACCACGTCATTGCAAAGGTCAGTAAATATCGATTGTTTTCTAGTAAAAACATAGTTTAAGGAAAGTTTCTAGCATATAATTCAATGTCCATTTGATCATAAATAGAGCCTTTCATTTGGAATAATCCTAACTGAGACTCGTTGAAAAACTGCAGAAGGATAAAGAGATAAAAGAGTTGACTGAGCAACTTAATGCAGCTCAAGTTCAACTCGAGGAATTGCTAAAATCAATTGGAGAAGAACGAGTTTTAAGACCAGATGAATATGCTGCATCAGGGCCCTTTGAAGTGTTTAAGCCTACTCCTGTTCACTCAAGAAGCAACACGTACGGGGATCTTGATGAGCATCTTTCTAATAAAATCCTCGAACTTCCAGAAGAAGATGCTGAAGATAATTTTCTGCTGGATGACAGCACTCCTGAATTTTTGGGGCCCGACCCTTGTCATGGTTTTGAGGAGATTGCCCAAAGAAAAAATGAAGAATCTCAATATAATTGCGAGCAAGTTCAGTGTAGTGAATTGGAAGAACCCAACGTAAAGGATATGGCAGGCTTACCTATTACCGAAGAAAAAGGAAAAGAAGCAGTGAGGGACACCAAAGAAAATCAGATGCGCACCACAAGTGAGGAAGATGAGAAGCTGAAGAAAATGGACACGGACAACAGTTACCAAACTCTCAAACAGCAAATTCAGCAATTGCAAAGGACGATAAGCCAAATGGGACAATCTACTTCCTCTGAAGAAGTTTTGTCAAGCTCTAAAGGGTTAACATGGACTAGAAGCAAAAGCAGGAGATTAGTTCACATGACTATTCCATCTGATCTTTGGCCTGGTCATGAGGAGGACAATGAGAAGGCACAACCTGCTGTGACTGAAGTAGACTTACCTGAAACATCAAAAGACGTAGAGGAAAAGCTTCCAGAAAGTGAGTCTGATGCTGATATCAGAAACACGGGCAGCGAAGATTCACAAAGTCCTCTTAACAGCGGTCTCTCAGAAGAAATTATCAAGGAAATAGACGTAGGTGTAGACGATACAGGTGTCCCCAGTTTTGTTTCAGGAGTGACCAAAACCCCTGAATTCCAGTCAGAGAATCCAGCCAGCGATATTCTCGTGAGATAATTACTCATACACGTTTCTCTAACCATTTTACTAACAACTATTCCATAATCTGCTGCTCAAGAGTTACATTAGCTGAGCTTTTTGATAAAGAATTTGTGCGTTGTTAGATTCTGGTATAATGTAACTGGTCCTCAGTTTGCTGCTGCCCATCAAATGTCCCCTACAATGTGAATGTTGCTCTCTTTTATTGTCAAGCATCTTAATTTCCTGGTAATTGGACTAATCAGAGAATGACTTGCAGGTTCCAAAAGCATCAACTGGAACTAGTGATGAAAGGAAAGGCGCACTGTCACAAGAACATGGTGCAAGACAACACCATGGTGATTGGCCCCAAAGATTTGAGAAGTACAGGAAAAAGATAATTGAACTTTGGGTCAGATGCAATGTCCCATTGGTACATAGAAGCTATTTCTTCCTAACCTTCAAAGGTGACGAATCAGACAATGTGTACATGGAGGTAGAGCTCAGAAGATTATTCTTCCTGAAGGACATGGTTGCTAAAGGAACCACTGCAATGATAGATGGTCATGTAATCTCATCAGAAACAAGGTATCTTTAATTCCTCTTAATAGTATTCCCTATCTTTTTTGCCAGAAAAGCAAAGTAACAAAGTCGATTATTTATTGCCCACAAGCAATCTGATGCTCTTCTCATGGTGCTTACAGTATGAAGGCTCTCAATCGCGAGAGACAATTTTTGGCCAAGCAATTACAGAAGAAATATGGGGAAAAGGAAAGGGAGGAGCTTTACCAGAAGTGGAATATCAAACTAGACTCGAAACAAAGGAGGCTACAATTGGCATTCCGTTTATGGACTGAGACAAAGGACATGAAACATATGAAGGACAGTGCCATACTTGTTGCAAAGTTGGTTGGATATGTAGAGCCACGCCATTGTCCCAAGGAGTTCTTCGGTCTCAGCTATTTAACCACATCAGGTAGTCAAAAATCCTCCAGCTGGAGAGACAACGTATCGTCGTTGTTATAACCTTATCTACGTTAAGAAGTCAAGAGTCTTAATCTTCAGGTTAACCTGCTTAGTTGAAAGGTTGGCTTCTGCTCAGTGTAAATTCTCAGAAGCGAACTGTAGCTGCAATCTTTTTTTGATTCTTTGATCATCTATTGCTTGCGGCACCAGATGCAAATCTTCTTTCCTATATCATAATTACAGGCTTGTGCCCTGAAGTATTGTCAGGTTTGTTATCAGGAACTTGTTTCTGCTAGAAGGATGTAAGAAACCTTCAACATGTAAACGGAAACATGGAGTTCTAGTCACCGTGTAATTTTGAAAAGTGGCAAATTTGGTATTTACCAGAACTGAAAACTCACTAAGCTTCATTCTTCCTAATTTTCCAACAGGTTGGCCAAAAGAGGAAAAAGCCTCATAAAACAGAGAACAATCAACGTAGAACTCACCAAGAAAAGGGTGAGTACTCGTCTCAACATGAAGAACATTTACTTTGAGAATATACATGAAGATGAGGCTACCATATATCCACATATGTTAATGAAGTAGTCCCTAAGAAATTATTAACAAGTATAAACCAAAATGCAGATCGTTTTTACACTAAGACTAGCACCATAATCACAAAATGATTGCTCCTTCTGTGATTTTCCAGCCTGTTTTAGAAGACGAAATCTCATATCTCATCGTGTAGGTTGTAATGTTTGAGGCATTGCTTTCTGGATGAACTGCATCAGTTAGGTAGGCTACCTCCTTCAGAGTTGCTTCTACATGAGCGTGTTGACCATCTAAGGAGACCGTCACGCTGTCAATGGTCAATTCTAACAGATCATACTTATACACCCAACCAAGTTGAGTAATTTCAGCTGCTCGATCTGTCCATATTTTCAGCATCTGACCATCCAAAACCTAGAAGTTGCTCTTAACGTTAGAAAAGTGCAACAACAGCTTTCTGTGCATTTTGAACTATAAAAAAAGTTTAAACAACATGTGATTACCTCTGGCAGTTTCTCCGTACAATGTCCGGGTCCAAAAGCCTGAGCTTTAATATCCTGCCATCTTCGCACTATATCCTCAGCAAGTCTTGCATCCATTCTGGTTAATTCCTCTGTTGATTTTTGATCTACAGATACCCCAGCATAGTTGCCTTTTCATTAGAAGCAATTGAATTAGAATCTTGTAGAAATGTATTAGCAAGCTATAAAACCGAGACAAACAGAGAAAGAAACACAGTTGAAGTTGGTAAAATATGACAGCATGAAGTTTGATGCTATATCAATCCTTTGGCTGCTTCGGAGGTCCATAAGACATTTGAAGATAACCAGAAAGATAGCATCAATAAGATTGTCCCCCAAAGAGCTGTTCAGAGAAACAACTTAAAGCTACGTACTATCATAGCATAAAAGTGAACAGCCAAGTGAGCACCTTGACTGAAAGTAGAATCGCATAGCTAATTAGTTGCAGCCTAGGGTTGGGTACATCAAGTTTAATTGAAAATATATAATAAAACCGTACCTGCATGGACAATGTCAGATGTCATTGCTGAATCAATTTCTTTTTTTCGGTTGAAGAGGCCATTTGTAGAAGGTAAGAACCTCAAGCCAACCAATGTAATCACTCCAATGGCCACACCAGCAGACATGATCATAACAATCGCTTGTTTTATTTTGTCAGTAATCAATTCTACCTTGCGTACATCCTCCATATTTTTCCCAGAATCGTCATGAGCTATGGCAATATTTTCTTGATCAAGTTGTTCGACAGGCTGTTCACTATCCGTAATGGTAAGAGAATAATGCACTTCAGCTTCTTTGCTTCCGACACCCTCAACCTTTTGACCAGATGGAAAGACCTTCTGCAATGCATGAATTGCACTAGTCTTTACACGATCAATAACAGCATCAGACCCAATTCTCACTATGGCTGCTGCTGCTTCTAAGGGTGAATGACCAGCTCCCTCCTGCCTTTCCAAGTGTCTCAAGACTGTAGGATCATCATAATAATCTCCAAGCTTAAACTGCACATCTTTTGTATCCCTAAATCTAGGAAAGACTACTTCCATCAACCAGGTCTCCAAGAGTCTACAAAGCCCAGGCAAGTCATTTTCATACTCATCCCTCAAATTTTCCACAATGAAATCTATTATAGATGGGTTCCTGTAGGGTGAGTGATCGCTATCTAAGCCCAACCACGATCGACACTCATCAACCTCCCCAAGGAGCAATGAACAAAGACCTCTTTCCAAAGCAAAGTCTATTTCACGGTTTTCTATGGGAATGTAAGCTATAGTCCCTTGAGCTGGAACCTTAGTCTGTTGCAGCTGTTGGAATAAGTTATCAGCATCTGTTATGAGATGAGGCTTTTTACCAATAAAAGCTTGGGCAACAAGGGCAAGCGCCACTCCATACACTTCAAAACTTTCGGCAGGGATATTATTTGGTGTTGCTACAAATAGATCAACCTACAATGAGAGGCAAGGAACTTCAGAAATGATATGCAAGAATAATAAGGCAAAAGGCACGTTTCTCAACAAAATTATATATTCTACTTGCTCAGCTGCTGTCATGCGTAAGAATGCCTCATTCATGAAATCTTCACGAGTAAATCCTCCGGCAACTGGTGCTGCTCCTCCTCCTCCAACAGCCCACAATATGTTCCTCATTCCCAGAAGACCCTCTTCCCTTTTCACCCTAAATTCATCATCAAGTGGCAGGGCTAGAAGGTCTAGGAAGCATCGAGGGTTAATCTCCTCCAATGTCTCGTCAATCTGTGCCTTCAAGTCTGGTGCAAGATTGCTGGCCCCTTCCTCCTATGTCCACAAGAAGAAAGTATCTTCACATTTGAAACTTGCATCAATATTCTGGAGAGAATACTTAAGCAGAACTGTTTTAAACAACTTCAAAATTATTTAACAAGTCATTAGAAGATCCACATATTTGCTATTTCCAATATACTCTACTTCATCCATGCATTTCTAGAGCCAATACAATGTTGCTAGATAGCTCACATGTGTCAACCAATAACTTATAACTACAGAAATTCCATAAAATATCACACAAAAATTCGTGTTTTGGCTTATATTTGAACATCAATACCCAGTAACATAGCAAAAACAGCAAGATATGATCTAGACATTGTAAGCTTGAGTAAACAGTATACCTGTAACAGCTTCAAAGCTCTCCCAAGGGCCTCACAACCTCGAATAAAATCAGGGGGACTCAACACCATAGCATCCCTCGAAATGTCCACATAAGCAAGAGCCATAGCCAATACAAGATCCTGCTTAAATGACTTCGGTAGTCTCTCTCTAAGCAAACCCGCCCCAATTTTGAGCACAGTTTCACTCTCTCCTGCTTCTTGCAACACACACAATGCACCAGGCACCTATGCATGTCCATTCATTATCACTTTCTTTGAATTTTTCTCAGTAAGCAAACAAAAGGGTCTTGACAAAACAAAGCCAAATTACCTTCTCCCAAGGGACTTGAGTGATGATAGTATCTTCCTCGTCCTCCATAAGACCTCGATTATAATCTCTTCTCCATTCAGGGTCTGCTAGGGTTTCACATGCGGCTTGAAGAATTTGCCTTCTGCCAATTAAAGCCTCTTGACTGAAGCCGTACTGAGGAGGTTTAGAAACCCTAGCTTCGTAAGCTCGCTTGATACCATCTCCAAGGAAATGGGTTTCAGCTCCTAGCATCTTTAAAGCCATCAAACGTTTAAACCAATTTTAAACAAGAGACCAAACATTTGAATGATTGTAAGAAATGAGCGACATAATTATGGGTTTTTACCTGATAGAAGTGGAGAGGAATGGATACATGGCGCTCAGGAGGAGCGACAGGGGGTGGTGGCGGGGGAGGAGCGAGAGTGGCGGTAGAGGAAGAGAGAGAGTTATGGTGGTCGGAGGAGACATCGGAGGTTGTGGTGAGGAATTGGAAGTCGCTGAGGAGGCGATCAGCCCATCTGCTGGCGGGAAATGCGGCGGTTTTGGTGAGTTTGGAGGGTTTTCGAGGTGGCTGTAGCGACGGAGCAAATGGTGTCGGCGAACAGATACCAAGTGCTAGGTGTCTTATAGTCTCCATTACAGTAAGCTGCTAAGCTTAAACCCTGCCCTCGTGAAAGGACTCACTGCTATTTAGTTTACTGGTTACAACTATCAAGTCACTGACTAGTCACTACTTGTCATCAATCTATCTCTAATTTGGAAAATGTTACCAATCCTTGTTGGACCTGGATTATGTTCAAACTAAGCATTGCAGTTGGGTCTAAAATTTTGATTTCAGACCATTTTAGACCCAATTATGAGTTTAAGCCCGTCAATTGCCAAATTAAATATTTAAATATTTAAAAAATTAAAATTTTAGAATTAGATAAAAATTAAAAAATTCTAATAAGCTCAAATTTTAGTCAACTTCTATTAAATCCATCAACTTCAAGTCAAATCCGGCTCGGTTGGACAAAAATTATAGCAATAGCAATACTCCGCAGTAAAACTTCCTCTGAGGCACAGAGTTTGAAAAAATTTAGTATCAAACAATCTTACCTTTATTTAATTGAGAAGTTGTTTTCAACAGTTGGATAAAAATTATCATTCATGATTAATTTGAATTTGATTTAAATTTTGATCATGTTCTATTTTTTTATAAATTTTAGATTTTGTATGAGTCTAACAAAATTATTAAATTCAAAGCGTAAGTTAAAATTCTCTTTTTGTAATTTAAATTTAAATCAAAATCAAAGTATTATCAACTTAAATATATTTATTAAATTTGAATCAAATTTAAATTAAAATGTTATCTCTAAATCAACCCTTTATTAAAATTTAAATATCAAGGTCCGGCCCATAATCAAATTAATTGCCTCCTCAAACAACGTTAAAGTTTGGAAGATTATAATATATAGTTAATAAATTAGTATATATTATTACATTTTAATATGTGGATAAAATATTCATATATACTAGGAATGTTTTTGCTTAGGTTCACCGAGTTACAGGCTAGAATAGTTTGGCCCAATCGGGTCACAGATTAAACAAGGTCTTCGCTCTACTGAAAGGACAATGACAACGTCGTTTTGTAATTTTAAAAAAAAGTAAAGATGGGTCCGGTTAATCTGCTTGTGGCTCATCCAAGCACAAGCCTATCAACCCATTGGCCGGCCCAGCCTGTTGGCTATCCATCTAAGAGTTTGGTCGAACAGGGCCAAGAGCAGCCTGGGCCTGACTCATACTCAGGTCGTTAACATCCCTAATAGATACACATAACTATCAATTTTTTTCTCTAAATTTACATAGATGGGCACATAAATTTTTCCAATTAATATCAGCACCATAAATTTTTCCTATATATATACACTTATGACCACTAACTCAAAGGTCATCCAACCAAGATTCAGGTCAAAAGTGTCTTTTGACCTGAACTTAAGGCTGGTCACTTAACATCCTTATAATCACCCAACATTTTCAAACATATATTTACTTTTTGTCAATTTGTATACACACGCCTTTACCAAACTTTTTTCCTATATATATGTACACACACGACTACAATATATATATATATATACATACTGATGGTCATCAATATTTTTCATATATATACATACATGCATGGCCACCGATTTTTTTATACACACATGGCCACCAATATTCGCTTCAATATGTAAACATGTATGACTACAAAAAATTTAGTTATATATATATATACACAACGACAAAACTTTTTTTTATTTACACACACGCGTGACAATCAAACATTTTTCCACTATGTTTTTATATTCATAAGTGACCATCAAACTTATATATATATATAAACATGTGTACCAACAGGTAAATGGCCAGTATTGTATTTCAAATATTGATAGTACCAACTAGTGTTAGACGAAACAGGCTGGTATTTGGATTCGGTGTCGAAACATTTTGTACTGCTTTCTATCTGATATGGTATCTCAAAGTCATTCTTCTAAAATAGAGTAGAGTTTTCTCTATTTCATAGATGTTATAGTACTTTTCATTTCAATCTACGATTCTATTTCCATACTAAAAAGTAATATTTTTGGTATATTTTTGTTTATCTTTCATTAGTTAAAGAAAAAGAAAAATAAGCTAGAAAATAGAAAAAAATATGAAAAGTAATGAAAAGATGTTACAGTGCCATTTTAAATTTGGTGTGACACTCTAACATTTCTCAAAAATGGAGGAGAAAATGTCGATAAATTGGAGTTGATTTCTCCACCATTTTGGTGGTTATTCTCCATTTTGGAGATGCGTTGAAGATGGCCAACAATCAAAAGTCTATAAATGCTGATCCAATAAAACTCAAAAAACAAAAGATGCATAATTAATTTTCTCATATTGATTCAATTTTTAAAATATTATTTATTTAATAAGAATTCTCTTTGTAGCATGACTTTTTTAACATTAATAAATATG
>JAOQMS010000006.1:1577638-1590569 GCA_027563885.1 Erythroxylum longipes | reverse complement strand
TAACCAGAAACATTGATTTCCTGCAAACTGCTAAAGCAATTTCAATAAAGCAATCTAAGTTTGATCCGTGAAGATTCAGATCATCTGCAGAACACCATATTCAAATCTTTTTGTAAACCAAGAAAACAGTAAGCTCAGACTTTTATGCATCTTGCAACAAAATTTTACAGAACAAGAAACAGCAATGGCAATAGATTCATACCTATGACTGCCAAGATAACCCTGAAAGTTTTCAGACCTGACAACAACCATAAAGAGGAGAAAGTGATGAGATAATGGCCCACTGTAAGTGCAAAGTTCTGCTTTTGGTTTTGAAGTTACACAAAGGTTAATGGAAATGCAAAAATGGCACAGCCTTTGTATTGCTTAGAATGCATTCAACTCATAAGTGACAAGTTAAATTATTTAGACCAAATTTGATTGAGATTGAACACCATGAATCTAATCAGACAGACGTACTACAAGATGAGCTGATGTCAGATTGATGCCTCAATAATGCAGGCATAAGAAGCACAAGCATATGGAAATCACAGGAACATAGAAAAAGATGGGCAATTCAATTAGATTTCCGAGAACAGAAAGAGAAGTTAGTAATTGATGTTCACATAAAAATTTTGGACGTAATCCCAGATATTCTTGGGAGAGAGAAAAATGTTCTCTATGCTTGTCAATCCTATAATAATCCTAGTCTGTACAAATAAAAATGAAAAGAAGACAGGAACAGGTAGTATCTTGTCTTCGGGGATCCCTTAATGAAAAATCGGGTGTAAAGTCTCCACTCTTTGAAGTGTCGATGGATGATCACATTCCTCTACAAAATGGACCTGGAAGGTGCACATGCTATGTTGCCCACAAGCAGGTTATAAAATTGGTTCTCCACTGCCTCCGACAACATCTTCAAATTGCCATAAATTGAGTAACATTCATAAAGCTCATTCATGATTTAACAGTGCAACAGAACCTTCTTGTATCTTTCTCGGAACTTTTGAATCACATACAAGAGCAATTCAGCAGCTCGAATGTATGATTTAACCATGAGCCATCAATCCTTCCACCGCCATTCTATGTTAAACATCATAGAGGAATAAAAAGTACACTTAATATGTGTTGCATTGGTGCATGCAAAGCCACAGGTCAGTCAACCAGAGGGACCATCAAAGCTTGCTTGATGTCTTTGTTGCCAAGTGCTTCTCAATCAATTTGTCAACAAATGCACGAATCTGCATATTAAATTACAAGCAAACACAAACAAATGTCAATACCTTACAAAACTAGACTAGCATTACACAGGATTGGAGGAAGATGCCCCTTTGACACAAATGGCATTGTTGCACATGCACAAACAAATGGAAAAACTTGGATCTGAAAACTCAACCAAGTAAGATGAAAGAAACAGCCTAAAACAGACTAACTTCTCAATAACCATGAACACAGATCCCATTCAAGTATAGACAAACAGGTAAGTGTGGGCCAGGGATCGACCAAACTGTAACGCACCTTATACTTCCGTTTGGAATCAAGAAACTCAGAAACGGTCATGGCTTTCTGAGCATCTGTGGCCTGCTCCATCACCTGAGGACAATCAGTGGGAATGTTAAACTAAAATTATGAAAGAAAAGTGCCTTCATCATCCAAAATAATCAAGCTTTAAGGAACTTATAAGTTGTTCAGAAATGATGAGATGATTTGATAAATAAGAAGTCGGAGGAATGAGAAAACGCAGACCTTGGTGGCACATTTCTTCATTATTGATTTGTATCCCTCCTTATCAATTTTCCTTGCCTTATAGAGAGGCATGAGTAAAGATGCAACAAAATCAACAACAGCCTGTTTGGTCCTGTCTGGACCTCTGGAGTGGTTTCTTTGATTCTCCCTGCTTAATGTAACTTGTGAAACAGAACTCTCATTAACCCGTCTATCATTCTTCCAGGATGGTTGCCTTGAACTAGTGTTCGAATGCTCTTCATCATTTATCCCAACAGCCGGATGAAAGAATTCTGAATCTGCTGCAGCTGCTTGAGACTGCCATCTCTCTATGGCATGGTAATCCTTTATCCCAGCACTACCAGCGGTATCCACCCAAGCTTTTGTGAAAAGATTGCTGTCAACAGCTGCACTATCTCCAGACTGCTCTCTGAGATTTATTTGTGATGCAATCTCATTTGAATGACTTCGTTGAGAAAGATTATCAGCTAACATTCTTGAACTATCAAGATCAACACGAGCGGCAGAGAAATCAACGGACCAGTCCCTTACTCTGCAGTTCCTTGAATCAATTTCTGAGATACAATCTTGTCTTCCCAGAATGCTGCCAGGCCACTTTCTCCTAAGATCATGATCATCCATTTGAGTATAATGTTCCCGCCTAGCAAATTTGTGAAAGGAGGGTATCTTAGGCAGTTGTTGCATTGCACTGCACTTGGCTTCTGATGATGCATATGCCTACAATGTCCCGTAAATATGTACAATGTCAGGTTACAGCAAGAAAAAGAAATTTTGAGAGAGAGAAATCCACCAACAGAAAAGAATATCAGAATAGTTGGAGGAAAAAGGATGAAATTCTAACTAGTGACAATTTTTTCTTTTTGTCCTACAGAAACAATTATCAGTATCATGGTGACAATATCTGTCAATCTCGTAATTTATAGGAAATTCTAGATTATAAAAGACGGAACATTTAATGTCATGAGAGAAGCTAAATATTGAAAATAGCTTAAACTATATTCCAACACCTATAAAGATTAGTGCAACAGGGGGGTGGATATGGTAAGTAAAATGTACCTCAGCGGCTGCACGTGCAGCAGCGGAAGCCGCCTCTGCTGCAGCTAAAGCTGTCTTTTCCGCTTCAGACATTAAAAGAGTGTTTTCCTCCTCCACTTCACCATCCAATCTGAATGGAGATGCTTGGGATCTGGATTCTAGTTTCGAGTGATCTCCAGATCCCAACTTGACAGCCCTGCCACTCACCTTTTTCACACATCCATCATAAGGCAAAGGGCTTCCACTGGAAGCTGGAGCCTGTATGCTCCCTTTATTCTCCAGAGCGCCATGGTGAGTGTGCAGGGGGGGCCTCCCTGAGGCTGCATTGCTGATAAGTTTTTTCTTCAACTTTAATCCACCATTTGAAGCCTTTTTCCTACGGAAGACTTCAAGCCACACACTAACAAGTTGACTTGCAATTGCACGTATGTCACGGCTCGTATGTACACAGACTTTTTCTTTCACAGTTTTCCCTATGCCTATACAGTCATATTAAATAATTATTAGACAATCATATGACCATTTCATGTATCTTAGTCTAAATATCATTACATCAAAAGGGGCTGCAAGTGCATAAACCTAAAAGAAGCACAAAACCAAACTTAGGCATGCAACCATAATCTTCGCCACTCCCAAGAAAATTTTGGTAAATCAAGCAAACAAAAATTAAATAACTAATGAAAAGCTCATTTACAAAATTAAGCTGATTATAAATATGAAAACAATTATCAAAACACAATGGCTTCAGTAATTCAGGTCGAGTCAGCACAAAGAAAGTCGGATGAATGGGACATATTAATTTCCTTTTATGGTCAGTTTGATCAATCATTATTACCTGAGGTAATTTCTTGACAATGCCCGTCTATCATGACCATATAGATAGATAGATAATCTGTGTTTGAAATTGCAATTATATGAAATGAAACAAAAAATCAGGATACACACCTGACAAACGCACTGCAAGCAAATCAGTTGAAACAAGCACAAGAAGGCGAACACAATGACGCAATAGTTGGGTCCCATCCTTGCCCATTGAGTCCTGTCATTGTTTAAGTAATTTGAATGGTAAGAACTTTAACCAACATGCAGTTCATCAAATTAGCAGTTGGAGATCATAGCATTACAAAAATGTATTCCATTTCATTCAGAAACAAACCATAAGCAGTTGAATATAACATACCAAAATCCATGAGTTGAGCATCGATAACCCTCTTCTGGTCCCTGCAAAGGACTTCAAGGTTTGAACAGGAAGATTCAACAACTCTTTAACCAGATGCAATCGCCCAGCAATACTTTTCACACTGAAGAACAAGTCCTTTAGTAAAGCTTCCCTGGTCAAATTGCGGGCACGATCCAAAGAATTCTTGTACAATTCATTAGAAAGCTCAACTGTATGAAGCCTCCTTGTTATGTCCATAACTTCATCTCTTTCATGTTCTGATTGTTTCTGTGCAGCCTCCATTGCCTCCACTTCTGCAGTGTAATCAATTCCACTAGTTAATATGTCAATTATACGTACTGCCTCCCGAAGGCCACTCATCATAGCACCACCAACAGTGTCAGGATGCTCCTTGCATGTAGCTTCACCAGCAAAAAATAAACAGTTCTCAACAGGCCTGCCCAGTATGTCATAATCTTCTCCAGATGATCCAATGGCAACATAGGAGTAAGCACCATAGCTGAAAGGATCCCTACCCCAATCAGTCACAACAGATGCAAGTGGATCAGGCACTGCAGCCTCCCCAAAAAGTTTACGAAGAACCTTTAAGGCATGGTTTACATGATCACACGAACTCATAGTTTCACTATCTAAAGCTGCCCTACCAACAACTAATGCTATAAGAACAGGAGCCCCAACAGTTTTCCTAACATTCCAGAACATAAAACACTGACCCCTATGATCAGTACCCTCAGCAGTTGCTCCAAAGTAGTCTACAGAATCATCCCAAAAAACTTCAGGAAATTCCAAAACCACTTTATTGAGAACACCAAAGCCTAGTCGCTGAATCGAAGAAATTTTCCAACTGGGTAATGGAGGGGAAAACTTTATGGATCCTGCTTTCAAGCACCCAAGTGGCACTGTGATCAAAGCAGCGTCTCCCACAAACTCACTACCATTTGATGTGCAAACTTTTACTTTGTTAGGCTGACCTTCATCAACACCTTCATCCTTGACGCCATATGATATATCTGTGACTACATGGTTCAAGTGTACAAGAACTCCTTCCCCAAGAGACTCGAGAACATTACCATAACCCCCTTTGATCATACAATGGGCTCCTCCAAAACCTCCATAAATGTCATCTTGATTCCAATGGGGAAGAGATACTTCCTTCAATAAAGCAGCACAACCATACTCCAAATTGGCAAAATGCCAATCCATGACCCTTCTTTCAAGAGGACTCAAAACCCCCTCTTCAAAATAACTTTTATCAGGATCTCCACCGCCACCACAAGTTCTCAAATCACAAGAAATGTTCATGGTAAGTGGTTGTGCCATACGACGCATCTTAAGGGCAAATTCAAGGCCATCCTCCAGAGACATTTTAGTAGCATGTTCACCCTTCTGCTCAACAAGTAATAGCATATCATCTAGAAGGCTGTTGAACTCTGCTTCCAATGCCTCATCCAAATCCCTAGGAACTTTCTCTCCAGTCACAATATCATAAAGAGGACAATCACTGTGCAGTACAGTTAAATCAAGGCCCAACTGAGAACAGATCAGTGAGGAAGGGTCTGGCCTTCTTTCAGAGGTAACATCAGCTTCAATACCGGTGATAATGCTGGCACCAAGATCTACAGGCACTGACAATGATGAGCGATCTGTATAAACACGACCACCAATTCTGTTCCTAGCCTCAAGTACAACAACAGAAAAACCTTGACGTTGCAAGTGGCGGGCAGCAGTTAAGCCAGCAGGGCCAGCGCCTACAACAATGATTTTCTTTCTTTGTTCAGAGGCATAACACATTGTATAACCTCCACCACTATCTGCACAGGAAGAAGGCTGAACATTCTGCAATGCACTCCTTGTATCTGGAGTTATGACAGGGTCTACATTGCTATCAAGTGATTGGCAACATTTTATGGCACTTGAAACATCAAAATCAGTCAGATTTTTAGATCCTATTGGATTAGCAGCAACATTTTGTCTGATAGCATCGGCTTGGCATTCATCAGGTCCTATCACATTGGGCAATTCCAGTGTCATTGGCATAATAACACCCCTGCGTGAATTTGATGCCAGGTTCTCATCATCGGTAGCTACTCCATGCTTTGCCTCTGAGTCAACCCTACCAAGGATAAAGAAGACACCATCCTCTAAATCAGCTTGTGATGGTCCAGGACTTCCCTGAAATTTCTTGTCTTCTGAGACTTTATAATTATGTTGAGCACCAGATTCTGCTTTATCTTTCACAGAAGCAATCCCGACATTTATATAACCCTGTCATGATATTTTATTTAATAATTTAATGCCCGACAAACCGAAAACTAAAATTTAACTCCACCAGACCATAAATAACTTGTGGAAAAATAGCAATCTAAAGTACAAAAAAGCTGAACAAGCAGGAAGGCACATTAATTGTAAGACATACGATGAAACTATAACTGAAAGAGATCTAAAGCAAATTTTGCATACAACTTACACACTTGTCAAGAAATGTATATATTTCCCTAATTAGAGAAGCACGTGGCGATTCATCAACAGAAGGCACATCCTGGACACCACATTCAGCAAGAGGTAATAATCGGCTGACGTCTTTACTCCAAAGGCCTAAGATAAAATTCCTGCTTACAATCAAATACACAAATATAATTATTTTGGGAGAAGTTATGTGTATGTAATCTACGATAAGAAAACCATAAAGCACAAGATACTAGAATACAAAGTTTACATGGATCAGCTGCATGCACTTGACAAAAATACAATAGTAACTAACCTGCATTCCAAATATTCTTGAAGGCCTCCCTTACGCTTCAATACCTCCTTAAATCTTATCTTTTCTAATGGACCAGCTGCACGAGCCTTCAAACCTGCCGAAACTGCTGCGGCCACATTGGTTTCAGCCTCTGTGGGGCTAATTGCAGATGAATCAGATTTCTCCCTTGTTCTATAAGAACTATCATTGTCAAAGACTTGATCAGTCTCCAGAAAACATTGCTCATTCAGCAAAATCTCCCAATCAGCATCCCCTTCATAAGCCATGTCTCGAAATCTACGCTTTTTGTGCTTCCGCAAGGCACGTAGAGTGTTTGACAAACTACCATCCTTAACTTCAGAATCAGGAAGGGATACTGCATCTTCTGGGGAACTCTCATGTTCTTCTGGAGATACAGAAGAAGGAGAAGCTCCATTTCCTTGAGCTTCGGTGGAAAAATAGTCACGACTTGCAGTACAAGCATCAGTATGAGCATTTCCAGGAAATTGATCTGTATATACAATTGAGCTACAGTTCTTAAGAGGGGCACAGTGCAGCATGTTAGAATCACTTTCTGCCTCAGAGACAGCAGCATTTTGGTTTTGAGAAGAAAAAGGAGTAAGATAGTGTGGCTGGTTGCAACCATATGGATCATCTTGCTCAATAGGAGTTTCCTTCTGTGAAACAAATCTAGAGGTAGAGATGGAGGAATACTGGAAAACTTTTGGACACAGATCAAACCCATTTTCAGTTTTGGAAACGTTATCATTTTCCTTCAAACATGATTGAGAAGACTCAGAAGTTAAATGTTTAAAGGAATCACCCAAGGTCTTCCCAAAAGCTTGTTTATGAATATCCTCTAATGCATTTTCAAGCAGTTTGTTTGATAACTCATCCTTAAAAGCTGGAACTGGTACTTGTTTGCTCGATAAAAATGAAATTTGAGGGTCTGCATTTGAAACATGTAAAGAAAAAGCATCCTTTGAATGGTGATCCAATGTTTCTTTCAAAACTCGGTCCAATTTACCCTCACCAATTGTATGGATGACCTGACTCTGCATGGAGGCAGAAGAGGCACTAGGCATTCCCGCTATATCGTTTACCATAGTGTTGGCCTCACCCTTCAACCCATTTTTCAAAGATGGAGTCTGCGAGCAGTCCCTTATTACTGAAAGAGAACAAATTTCATCGCTAAGGTCTGATTTATGATCATCGTCCACTCCATCGTAATGAGAAACCAAAGGTGAGGGAGAAGCTGGACCCTCCGGAAAATCTTTAGAAGATCTATCATCATGTCGAATTCTATCAAATCTCATGTCTTCATCATTACTTTCTTGAATGCACTGCAGTTCTTTAATTGCATCATTATTGTCTTCCACACAGTTAGCAGCTTGATAAAAGTAGTTATCAAACTTTTCGTCTACAACTGTCTGCCTTTGTTCAGAGGCAGAATCTGATTGATTTAACCCATAAACTTTATGGGATCTATCTTTAACTCTCAGATCTTCACAAGCAACATCCAAGGCAAAAGCAAATCTTGTAATCCTTTTAGGCAAAGACTTGGTAACCCCTGAACCACCTACTGAATCAACAGTTGACCCGTCCTCAAATATCTGAATCCTCTTCTCATCCTTTAAACTTGGATTTGTGCAAGAATTCCCCATCATACCAAATTGTGCCTTCTGGGATAAAGAAGAAATTGACTCTTCCAACTTCTCATCGCAAGAGTTGCTTGTAGTACCCTGCTCGTGCAACAAATTATCATCCCTCTGACCTTCAAAAGTGGCACCCTGAGATCCCAAATTCCCTGAAGAATCCTCAGCCACAGCACTATTCCCCGTTTCCTCTCTCTTGGCATCAATCATCAATTGCTTCACCCCTCCTGTATGTTTATCTTCTACCTCTTTACTCACAATCATATCCAATGCATCATTCCCTTCATTGCACGCCTTCTCCACTGAACCCTCCAAGCGCTGTGCACTAGCAGGTTCAATGTCTTTCCTCGGACCTCTCAACTTCTTCCTAAAACTCGCTAGGGTATCATCCATACCCCCAAAATTCCCGTCCTTAACAACTAATTTCTCTTCCTTAGCATCAACCCTGCCTAATACCCTCTTCCCCTTCTTCGAGTTCCCAGCCTTCTTCAACTTGATCAAAGACACGATGGGCTCATTATCATCACTTTCCAAACCAACCCCAATTGGTTTCTTGGATCTTTTCTTAGCCCCACACTTCTTCTCTTCACCCTCCATTCTCTTAACCCTAGATCTCAACAACTTCTGAATCAACAAACCCTTTTCCTCTAACCCTAACTTAGATTGAACAGTCCTGTAACCAGACAAATCACCACTTTCCATTTATCAATCATCAAGCAATTAAACCCCATCTTCACACCTTAACTATCAATCTGAACCCATGACAATTCCCCCCCAAGAAAATAACAACTATTCCCGCTCAAAAACAAAACCCCCAATTTTCACAAATAAATACATAGAACCCAAAAATCACTAACACACTTAGCTCCAAACCTAAAAACGTAAAAAATGGCTTCCCCCTATTATCTCGGACGTGGAATTTCACACTAAGCCAACCCACGAACGAATAGGAAAAGAAATCGAATTAAGACAAGAAAATAGTGAAACATGAACAAAAAAAGGTCAAAGGTTGTTATGAGTAAGCTTAACCTAGGACGGCGGTTAACAGAAATCAGACATACATCACACAGTGATGGAGCATGCGGTGGCGTTTTAACGGATTTGTGCGACCCAAGAGTGGCGGATGAGGAGGCGCACGTTAACGGAGTTTTTGATTTACGGAATCGAAGCAACTCAGTTTATATATTATGCCCGAGACTATGTCGTAAGGGGGGAAAAAAAAGAAAAAGAAATTTGTGAAAATAGGCCGATTTGGGAATAAGTGCAAAGAGACGTTCGTGCGTATCTTTTTTTTTTCAATTTTTATTTTTGATGCTTCTGTAATTTTCCTATAAATTTATAGGTGAGATTAATAAAACAAGGTTATAATAGAATAAATGAAACAAAAGATTTGAGGAATGTTGGGAACAAAATTTAGATAAAAGGCTATTTAATTTATTAAAAAAAAAGATGAAATGTAAATCAAATAGTGTACTAAATATATACATATGTGTATATTTATATTTATTTTTTATAATTACATTTATATTGACAATTATAACATTTTTATAATGTGCAAATCTTCAAATGTTATTTTTAAATAGGGTATTAAATAAATTTGCATAATAATTTCTTAATTATATTTTTTAAAATTATAACATAGTTTTAAATTAGATCTCGTTTCACTAATTTAAAATTAATGTTCAAGTTTAGTTTGATTGGATTCATTAAAAATTTGAGATTTTTGTCTATTTATTATCAATCTCGACCTCAAATTTTAATACTTGATAAATTTAAGAAACTCAAACTTAGAAATACTTTAAAAATTGGAATTTTTTAATTACAAAGCTATAATTTTAAATTAGATTTGGTTAGACTAATCTAAGATTAATGCTTGAGTTTAGTTTAATGGACTTCATAATTGGACCAAGATCATGCCTAATTTATTGTCCACCTTAGACCAAAATTTTGATATTTTAAGATGTTTGAGAAATTTAGGAAATTCAAATTTAAAAACATTTAAAAGAATTTAAAATTTTCTTAGCATAACTAGAACTAATTCTTTAAAAACAAATAATAACTTTTTTGGCACAAAAATTCAAAACCCAATTATAGTTAAAAGTATATTTGGTTTATAGTTTTTTTATGTAACTTATTCTTTCTTAATTCGGTTTTTCTTTCTTTTAATTTATCACCATATGCGCATATAATTACCTTAGAAGTAGGGAAGACATTTGTGTCCAAGTTCGATCCCAATCTGATCAAGCTCAAAGCTCGATAATTTTTTAAAAAAATGACATCTTTTTGTGAAAAAATGTAATCATTTTTATTTTTAATTTTAAAAAATTAAGTCAGACTAGATCGAGCTAAGCTTGAGTTTGAGCTTAACCTTGACCTTAGGCCAAAAAAAAAAGATGACCCTATTAGGCGTATTACCATCAAAGGATTGATACCAAATATAGAGATGTTAATAAGTCATGTCGGGCCTGAGCTGCTCCTGGCCCGACCCAACCAAACCTCACCTTGTAGTGACCTGTGGCCCGACGGACCGAGATAGGTTGACTTAGGGCCCGACTCAACCACCGGCTAACCTATCATATATATTTTAGAAAAAAACTTCAAAAATGTCATCGTTTTGGAAGTAATGGTCGGGTTAGGCAGTCCCGAGGTCCATCAGTAGCCTAGTCAATTTAGGCTAAAATTAAGTCGGGCCTTTTTTTGACATTCTTAACTAAATATTTTTATATAAAAAAGAGCCCATGTATTGTTTTTGGGCCTTGAATTTTCCTACTTCTGACACAAAAAGGCCTTAGTCTAGTACTAATGGGTAATTTGCAAGAATGACTAAAGCTCAAAAGCCCAACTTTGATTATTGAAGAGTTAACAAAAAGGTTGGGCTTTCTAGTTGTGATATACCCAAAAGGGTCCTAAAAGATACATTAAGAATGTCAAATTAGGCCCAATTTAGCTCAATCCAACGTTTTATATCTAAATTAATTAGGTTTTGAGTTTGGTTCAAATATCAGGAGTTGATCTAGTTCGATTCAAAAGGACCAATCAATCAAAACTAATTTGACAAAATCACGTATTTTGGAGTGAACTTGGAAAAGAAACTAGAGTGGTTGGTCGGGTCAAACTAAAGGTAATTTATTCTTAATCTCACTCATTGTTATTCCTAAGTTATGTATAGGGATTGAAATAGCTTGGGCTTATTCAGGCCTAAGCCTAACTTAAAAATTAATGCCCAATCAAAGCTTGGTTCGAAGCTCCATCAAATTTGAGCCACATGGTCAAGGTTGATTGGATTTAAATAGTCCGAATTTAAGCTTGACTGATTATTTTTAACTTAAAATTTGAAAGACGACATAGTTTTTTCTTAAAATTTTGAGCTTCAAGTCGAGTCGGCTTAGGCTTGGGTTGTCCGACTAAGCTCGGACTAAGAAATTTAAGAAAAAAGCTTAAACCTAGCCCAAATCCGATAAATTTTGCAAAAAGAAGTTCAAATTTGGCTCAAAACGCATCCAAACCAAATCGGATTCATTGTCTTCGGGTCAAGTCAGACTCTCATTTAATTGCCAAGCTTAAGTATGCACATTAGAAGATAACGCAATATAAAATTATACGCTAATTAATTTTGTTTTAAGAAACATTATTCATTCAAATGGGTTTGAGCTCTAATTATTTTTAAATTTTTATTTATTTATTTTTCTTAGCAGAATACTAACGTTGTAGAAAGTAAAATAAGAATTTAGCAATTGACTTATTACATTTTTTGTGAATTAATACATATATTAAAATTTGTACTCAATATATATTTAAAATAATAATTATTACTTTATTGTTATAAGAATATTATAAAATACTCTAAATATTCTAAAAATAGATATCAACTTATCTTGTTACTTGAAATTTTTCTTAGATTAAATGTACATATTAATCCATCAATCCTTCAATTATGACAATTAATTCCAAATTATTAATTGTAATCCATTAAACCAGAAGACAAGGCATTAATAATGCACATTCATATCCCAATTATTTTAAACCTTTCATTCACTTGAATGTGTCAATTGAGTACACATACTATTTTTATAATATTTTTTAAAATCATAAATCATGTGTGTATGCTATTATTGGGCATATGAATGAAATCATGAAGTCATGTTTTAAATGTACCAAATATATTCTATGAATCATGCAACTCACGAGGCTTGATAATCTAATATTTTAACCCTTTGATATGAAATCGGTTATTACATGTTTTGTGAATTAATACATATTTTAAAATTTGTACTCAATATATATTAAAAATAATAATTATTAATTTATTGTTGTAAGAAGAATCTAAAATATTCTAAATATTCTAAAAAATAGATTTCATTTTTCCTTTTTTATTAAATATAATAAATTAAGTAGTAAAATTTTCATTAATATTTAACTACAAATAAATTAACCTTCAACAACCTATCTACTGAAAAAGGATAACGCTGCATATTACTGGACATTTGTTATTTTCTAGCACCTGCAGGTGACAAGTTCATCTCTTTAAGGCTATGTTTGGTTCGGAATTTATTAATAGAATGAAGTGGAATATAATATTATTTTATCATTTGAGAT
>JAOQMS010000006.1:1558717-1575460 GCA_027563885.1 Erythroxylum longipes | reverse complement strand
TAAAATTATAAATAATAAAATATTAAATTAAAATAAGAAAATATAAATAAAATAAATAAAATATTTCATAAAAATATTATCAGTCATATAAATTCAAATAATAAATAAGAATAATTGATTATTGATGGTGTAATGGAAAATAATAATCATCTGAAAGTTATTAATAGAAAGTAGAATTTCTACTGTAGTGGCACCGTACTTTCTTACCATAACTCTCTTTCTGCTTATCGATTCCTGCAGTGACATCGTAGTTTCCTCCAATCTCCGGGCGTTCCCCACAGATCTAAATATATGACTGCGTTTAGAAACTACAGTGGATAAGTACTTATTCTTACCGTATCTCATACCCAAATGCATCATTAATGGGTCAATTTTAAGTTGATTAAATTTAGAGTTGGCCAAAATTTTTTACTTAAAATAATGTCAACTAGTTTAATTTTCCAAAGCATAGCCATTTTGATTTTTAATTTTGTTAAATTAAAGATTAAAATAACATTGTTTAAAAAAAATTAATTTAAAACGAGGTCGTTTTAAAAAATTTAAGTAGGCTTTGAACACGTTGAACACGATCCTAGCTCCAGTTGAGTTCTGAATGTCTCTTAAACCATTGGCTTTGACCTTTGATCCGCCCACCCTTTACCAAGCTTATTCTTGTAGAGTAAGACTATTGCTCTTCAATAATACAATTCAATCAAAGTACGCCATGACGATGGACTAACAGACTCTGCTTAATTTCAATTCCTCTCGTATGACCCTTTTAGAAGAAACCAGACTTCATCTAAATTCCTAAACAAGCAACCTTAGTAGGGTCCTATGGGTGGTTTAATTGGTGCTAGAGAATTCTTTATGTTCTTTGGATTAGTGTTACAATCATGGATTGAGTATGTTCTTAAGAATTTTATTATTAAAACATTAATATATGCTCAAATTTGTTTGTATTGATTAAATTTATTCATTCCATGATTAGAAGATAATTTATAGTCATTCGTACGATGTGACCTTTCTGAAATTTTGAAATTATAAGTTTAATCGGTCTAATCGGTTCAGTTGGTTTAATCTTAAAAATTTTGAACCGTCCAACTTTTTGATTTGGTTAACTTTAATAACTTTTGTTGTTAAAAACTGATCAGTTTATTAATTAATCAATCAATTTTCATAAATTAATAAGTTTTTATAAATTAAAATAAATCGATTAATTTTCATTTAATAATATTTTTTAATTAAATTTCAAAATTTTCGATAAGTACGAACAATTTCTTTCGATGACATTTTAAAATTTGTAATTTTATTTAATTTTTAATTGATTTTATAATAGTCTACTATCGGTTAAACCTTAAATATCTTATCTTATTAGTTTAACTTTTAATCGGGTATTTAAAACATTGATTTTTATCTTCATTCTTCCCCTGTTAGATGAATTAAAGTTATCTCATGTAGCAAAAAGTTAATATGATTTTTAAAATCTCAACATATTTAATAAATTTATATTTTTTAATTATTAATTAAATCGATGATTTAATTATTAAAAATTAACAAAATTGAACCTTATTATAGTTTAAATACTGTTAACATTGTTTTAAAAATATTAAATTATAATATAATACCATTATTTATGATATTAAATTATATAATTTTTTAAAAAATCATCAAATACAATTCAAACCTTTCATCACTAGATAAACTCTCAAACATGTATATAACATTCTATAAATTGTATGCGTCAACTAACGCCTGTTAGTTGGATATTAATTAATAGAATATAATGGAACGGAACGGAACAGTTTATAATATAATAAAATGTAATATAATGAAAAGTTATTTGGGAGGGATGAAAAGGTTCATAATGTAATGTAGTGAAATGCTATTTGGAAGATGGAATAAAAAGTATTATATAATAAATGACTATTATATCCTTTACATTAAAATAGTTATTACAGGAGATTTAACGCTATAATTTTAAAATATAAATTATGTTTAATTAAAAAGTTATGACAAATGATTTTTATATATTTTCTATTTTAAAATAATAAAAATTTTATTATTTCGTTATTAATTATATACAATTTATTATTAATTATATAAAAAATTATTTTTAATTATTTAATACATTTTAGTTTATTCCATTCTATGTTATTTATATTTAAAAATAATTTATTTATATTTTTATTTATATAGAAATAATTGGTATTACGATAAGGAAAAATAATTAGTATTACAAAAAAACTAATAACTATATAGAAATGTGTTTGTTGTTATTAGGATAAGAAGAAATAATTGATATTATGAAAAATTATTGAGGGTATATTAGGTAATATATATTTATTAGTGTACGTTCCATCGTAAACCTCCAAAATCAGAGGTTTCTTATTTTCACTGTTTAGGATATAATGGAACGTAACATGAAACCCTTCGCGTCCATCCTATTTCATTTCATTATATTCTATTATAAAACTTCCTTTCAAATGATAGAAATATGTTACGTTTCATTTTATTTCATTATAAAACTCTCAACCGAATAGGTCCTAAGTCTTCCAACGAATTAATAAGTTTAGATTAAGCAAATTTGATAATCTCAAACATTCTCAAATCAATTCCCTATAAGGTTCGTCGGCGGAAGATGAGTTAAGATCAAGCCGAAAGACGTCATTTATGAATAAGTAAACATTCATGTATTATTCCTTGTTGGTCTCGGGGGAGGATGGTCGTGTTCATCTCTAACTCAACTCATCAATTCATCGATTAGCCATCATCATATAGACCTAATTTTTCTTTTGCACGTCATTGGTTTTCAAAGATGTATCTAAATTAAAATCTTGAACATTGAAGACTAACCAGTAACTCGAAGTCCTTGTGAGAACCGAACTTCAAAGAAAAATAACAAAACGTAAACCGATTTGATTAGTTCATTGTACTCATCATTTAGTGGAAAGTCTTTGCATGCACGCTAGGGTTGGACAGAGACACAAAATACACCGCCTCTTGGCCCAGCTCGAGCCGACATTTTCATAAGACTTGGTCGTTTAATAGACAAAATTAAGAAAACTTGGAAAAGTAACCTATGATTATGTTTTAAAAGTCGGACCAGGTAAATATTTTATGAGCTTGGTCAAGAGTTGCTTAAGAAAGAAACTCATCACGACACGACATTGAAACAACGAAGTACTTAATTCACCAAACACAAAGATAGAGAGCCTCTTATTTAATAACTGTAGGAAAACAAAATGAAGATGACATAATATTCATATTTTGTTAAATAATGTCACATCATTTAAATTGATTATGGAATTTTATTTGATTTATATTTATTAAACTATCCTATTTATTTTCTTATACTTAAATTTATAATTTTACTTAATTTTCGAATTAGTTAAAAAATGACAATCAAATATTAGAAATTATAAATATAATCAACAATTCAAAATTTAAATATGTAGAACAGACCTTATTATGTATCTATGATCGGTTATGAAAGGATAAAAAATGAAGGAACGAGGAATACCTGATTTCAGTTTCATCTCTGACTTCGAAATCAATTCCGAGCACCAAACGAGCTTTAATCTTCCAAGACCTTTACGAAAAGTATTCACCGGTACGTGGGTTAGGTCTTTTTACAATTTTCTCAATACTTAAGCTCTCTTAACAGGTCAAAGATTCCTTATACTTACGATTGACATGAGTAGCTGCAAGAGACCTTAACCTTTATATATAGCTTTCATATCGGACTTCCCTATTATAGGTGAAATATAATAAGTAATATATTTAATAAACTAAAATTTATTATTTTTAAGATAACAAATAATTTATTAAAATTTTATATACTTGTTAACAAAGATAGAATCATAGTTTAACTTATATTACGATTCTAAGTCACAAAAATTAATGAGAATGATTGACAAAATTAATTATTACGTTATACTTGTAATAAGTTGAAAATTTTGATTGAAATTTTTTATATTTCTTATTGCTATTATAAAATTAAATAATATTCCATATTTAAAATAAGAGTTAATTATTAAAAAATCCCAAAGTTTATTCAATTTTATAATTATAGCTCAAACTTTCAATTTTTTTTCAATTCTAGACTAACGTTAATATTTCCAATTAACGTACTAATGTGACTTACCACATAAGACAGACGTCGTACTCAGTTAACTTTAACTAAACTTCGTTGTTTTGGGATTAAAATCCTTAAATCAAACTCGCGCCCTAAATCTTTGTAATTGAAATTGAAAACTCTAAAGCATTTCATTCTCGCATATAAAGAATGAGAGTCTAGAGTGACAAATTGAGATTTCAATCCCAAAGCGACTTAGTTTAGTTAAACTTAATTAAATCTTATGTGTATGCGTGTTTAGGATTCCCGTTTTATGTAACAAGTCACGTCAACAATATTGACAGAAATGCTAATGAGGGCTAGAATTGAAAAAGTTGACAATTTGAGTATCTATTTGTTACTTTTTTATCACCTGTATATAAGTCGCTTGCTTTAATTATACTTACAGTTGGATTATTTTCCTTGGTTAGATTTGTTTTCAGTCTTAGTTAGTGACATTAAGCTCTTTATTCAATATTAGGTATTATTTCTTGCAACATTTTTCAATATTCCAACTTGGCAACTTCTCTTGTCAACTTTCTTCCAAAACAAGCAAACACTTGGCCTTTTTTCTCTTCTGCTTTTATTTTATTATTATTACTAAAAATAAACATATATACCATACTTTTCTAAATTTTTAAATTTTTAAATTTTTTATAACTATAGACATTTTAAAAATTAAATTTATATTTGTAATATTAAAATTTTAATAAAGAACTTTTTTAATCAAATCAGTTAAGTTACATTATTATGCATATATGTGATTATTTTAATTAGATCTTAATAATAATTTTTATTAAAAATAATTATTAAGATCAAATTACAATAGTCATATATATGATAATTTATAATAAAATAATTTGAGCGATTTCTAATAAAACGTTATTTCTTAAAATTTTAACACTCTAACTTATTTTTTACTAACTATAATTATAAAATAATTTTTAAAATGAGTATAATTATTTAAAAAATTCACATATTATACCCTATTATTTTCAATATTTATGTATCTAGGGTGAGCCAACAACTAGTAAGATTGCTTCTTTATAACTATAAGGTTAGAGATTTAAGTTAAAGAAATAGTTTATTTGTAAAATTAAAAAAAAAGTATTATGTATATTATGACCCTCCTCAGATCCCTATACACCGGAAAACTTATGCACTATACACGTTAACTTTTTTTTTGACTTAGAAATAAGAGGAAGAAAAATAGAATTATTATCCTCATCTCAAAGTGAAGGACAATTTAATTCATCATCGCATACTAGTTGTGTTTCTAGTAGAAAGAACGCATTGAAACGTCAAAGTAATCAAGCAAAACGGTGGTCAAATTGGATTGCGCAAAGGAAAATGTAAATGGTCCCCCCACAAATTTACGAGGCAATGAAATCATGTGATATAATAGTAGCTCTAGGACTAGGACTCTGAATTATCTGTTTAAGTTATTTTGTTCCAACTTTCTTTCATTAGATCTTATCCATATATTTATATGAGGCCTCCGTAAATATATGGATAAGATTTAATAGAACATGATAAGAACATCATAATTAAAACAGAAGATATGATCCTGACTAGGACCACATCAATGATAAATGGACCAAAGATTTTGGTTGCAATTAACATTTTTAAAAAATTAAGCAAATGTTATGTTATGTCACATTTTAATTTTTTAAAATAGTATTATTAGTAGTATTTTTAATTTTAAAAATTAATATTTTATTAATTCTAAATAATTGAATCGACAATTTAGATCGTATGAAATGATTTAGATTGATTAACCAAATAATGATGTAGTTTTAAAAAAGATTTTTTTCTTCTAAGTTTGATAAAAAGACTATTTTACATTTTAATAAAATTAAAATCAACGTATTGAGTACATAAGATTCCTCGCTTTGCGAAGGTATGAGAAAAATCGTAATGTATATAACCTTTCTTTTGTATTTTTACAACGCGACTAGTTCCGTGCTTTGAACATTTGACCTTACGGTTACAAAAAATATTGATAGAAATTTCAATTTTGTTTAATTTGTGATTTGATCAGTAACTTTATGACAACCTCATTGATAAATAGATCAAAAGTTTTAGTCGAAATTTAATCATCATCATCAACGCTTAGTTAAAATTTTATTGAAATATGAGATATAAAGAGATACGATAATATACAACCTTATTCATACCTAATAAAGAGACTGTTCTTTTTAGTTGGAATTTAATATTAAAAAACATACAAATTTTATATTATATCACATTTTAATTTTTTAAAAAAATTATTATTAATTGTACTCTAAATTTTAATAAAATTAGTTTCTGATGATTAAACTAACGTAAAGCAATATGATTAGTTCATCGTACTACTTGGTGGAAAGTTTTTGCATGCACGCTAGGGTTTTATCCACGCCTACGGAAAATGACTCAAAAAACACCAAAACCCTGTTGGTCCAGCTCAAGAGAGACGATTTCGACATTTTCATATGATTTGGTTGTTTAATAGACATCATAAAAAAACATCCTCTCTACTAAGCCGGGATAGTTTAGGATAAAATTGCGTGCTATCGGAACTTTTGAAATTTCGCAACTAAGCACACGTAAAAAGACCAATCTATGCATTGAAACGTCAAAAGCAATCGGGCAAAACGGTGAGCAAATTGATCACGTGTAGGGAAGTACAAATTGTCCACCACAAGTTTAACGGGGCAATGAAACTTCATTTGGGTGATTACGTGATTGATTAGTAAGTTTTAAAAAGTTTAACACTCTTTAGAGTAACCGATAAAGTTATTGTTTGAAGTTACGAAAATAATCTTTTTGTAAAAGTATAAAAGAAAGTCAACATATATTATATTCTTCTTCAGATTTCCGTAAAATAGAAACCTTATGCATTGAATATGTTAATTTTAACACTAATTTGAATTTTTTTTGTAACGGAAGAACCTGTAGTCACTATTCTTTAGATGTGCATTGGATAAATTTTTGGATTGATGCAATAGTTTGCAAATCATACTAATTAAGTACTTCGCACTAGATAAACCTTGTACAACAGACTCAATCAAGATAATATCTGTAAGAGAATTCGAATACAGAACCTTTTGATTCTACATTTTTCACTGTACCAACTCTGACTACGCCGAAAGGACATAATTCGAAAATATGTTAAACCAAACTCGTAGACTCTCCAGGCCAAATCACTTTTCTTGCATGTATCACCAATTCTAGAAAAGACAAGATTTAATTTTCACACACAAGCTCTCTTACCAACCTAGGATGATAAATCTTACGTTAATGCCTATCTATTAACTGTATTAACAAAAACAATGTTTTTATCACTTTTCTTGCGTTTATAAGAGACAAGATTTAATTTTCACACACAAGCTCTCTTACCTACCAAGAATGATAAATGTCACGCTGATGTCTATCTATTAACAGTGTTATCAAAAATAATGTTTTTTTAATATAATTTGTACTAATTTTGATATCCTAGATACTAAATTAAAGATTTTAAAAAGTTTAACACTAATTCGAAAATATGTCGATATTTAATTAACTAAATGATGACGCTAAAATTAACTAGACAAAATTAATTATTGTGTTATATTTGTAATAGATTAATTTAATTTTATTATTATTACTAAAAATAGACATTTATACTTAAATGTTGATAATAATTTTATATTTAAATTAAAAATACTTAAAAATAGACTACAAATTTTAGTCGAAATTTGATATTTAAAAAATAGACAAATTTTATATCATGTCACATTTTAATATTTTTAAAAGGGTATTATTAATAATACTTTAAATTTTAATAAAATTAGTTATGATGATTAAGCTAACATTGTACTATCTAGTGGATAGTTTTTGTATGCACGCTAGGGTTTTTATCCACGACTATGGACAATGACACAAAATACACCAAAACAAAACCCTCCTGGTCCAGCTCGAGAGAGACACTTCCGACATTTTCATATGATTGGGTTGTTTAATAGACATGATGTATTCGACTGTCAATTTATAAGGGAAGAATAGAGATGTCACCTAGTGAGCCACTCTAGCCCGTAACTCGACTTGTCATATATATATATATACATATATACGTAATTCGACCTGTCGTAAATGTCAGTAGGTGAGCCACTGTGGCTCGTAACTCGACCTGTCATAGATGTCAGTGGCTCAGTGGATGAGCCACTGTCATATATGATAGGTCGAGTTATGGGCTGCAGTGACTCACCCGTTGACATCTCTATTCTTCTGTTATAAATTAACATATATATGTATATATGTATATATATATGACAGGTCAAGTTACGGGTTACAATGGCTCACTTATTGACATCTTTATTCTTCCGTTATATATTGACACACACACACGGATAGATAGATATACATATATATATATATATATATATATATATGTGTAATAATTTTAAAAACAACGTTATTTCTGAAATAACAGTTAAGATATAGGATGATCGTTTTTGAAGTAATGTTCTAAGTCACGGACTGGGATTATCATTATTCACTGCTGAATATTAATTATTTTTCAAGCGAAAACGACCAATTTATGCATTGAAACGTCAAAGGAATCAGGCAAAACGGTGAGCAAATTGTTCACCACAATTTTAATTTGCAAAGAGCATTCATTTTCGTAGTTACGTGACTGAATTTGTGGGCAAAGAGCATTCATTTTTGTAGTTACGTGACTGATTACGAATGTTTGAAAATCCGAATTAAAAGTTAAGTCGATAAAATAAAAAATTTAAAATTTAAAAGATTTATTTATTATTAAACATACGCTTATTTGATTAATGATTTAATAAAATTAAAGAATTTAAAATATTATTAAAATTTATCATTATTTATTAAAGAAATTTAAGTTTTTCTCGTAAAAAAGAAGAAATTTAAGTTTAATTAAAAAAGATATTATTAAATAAAAATTAATTGATTTATCTTAGTTATAAGAATATATTAATTTATGAATTAATCAATTTATCAAATTTTAAATTACTCGTATTTTAAATTTTCGATTAAAAGTTTAAAATATGAGTGACTAAAAACTCATATTTTTGAAAATATTTATAATATTAGATATCTCACAAACTTGATTATTTTTATAAGCGAAAGAGAGTTATCAAAAGACTAAATTACTAGTTATATATAGAGGTAATAACAAATTAATTAGACATATTTAAAAAACTTTTAATTAAATACCAAAATTAAAAATTATTTTAATAATTATTTTAAAATTTTGTATAAATTAAGTAAAAAAATTATTTGTGCTGATATAGCGTATGCAGCAAATATCACATGAATGTTTATTAATTATATTCGTAAAAACAAAGTTTTAATACAATTTATACAAATTTTAAAAAGTTAATTACTAAATCATAAAATTTAAAAGTTTAACAATAAATTAAAATTTTCAAAAATTAAGTGTTTTTTAATATATTATCTCTAGAAAAAACTAAATTAATCTTTAAATATTTTACGTAAATCTAAATAAAAACATAATATTTTTCATTTTTTATAAATTAATTTTTAACTCTTACCTTATTAATAAATGTTATTTATAAAAATTATTCCATAATACGGTTTTGGAAACAAAACATGTGCTGTCCAGAGACACTGTTAAACGACGGCGTCGTTCGTCATTAGACATAAACCAAACCACTTTTCTTGCATGTATCACCAAAATTGGAAGAGACGAGATTTAATTTTCAGACAGAAGTCAATTTCTAACTTCGCAGTTCGACCTAAACGTTTGATTAATCTAAATTTAGTACCTTGATTTCGAATCGAATCGGGTAAATATTTCAACCCGGCCCTACTTCTAAGCGTGTGGACCCATTTTATGACTTCGATGGTGTTAAACCAATGTATGTAAACGCATATGCCTTCCAGCTTCACTTCCTTTGTATTTTAGTTTAACGGAATGCATGTTTAGTAACATTCCCTTTTCTGATTTAAGGATTAACTTACCCGAAATTGATATCCTTTGAATACCGGTAAATTTTTAGATTGACGTAATAGTTTATACTCATGTTAATTGAGTATTTCGTATTAGGTAAGTCTTATATGATAAGCTCGATCGAGAGAATATATATAGGAGGATTCAAACATAGGACCTTTTGATCCTATGTCTCTTACTTCACTAACTGACCACCTCTAGTAATTGTTAATATATAAATACTGAAATGAAAGAGAGGTCAAATCCCTATTTTTAATTTTGTTCCATGCAAAAACTTAGGCGTTATACTTTTTTTAATGTCAAACAATGACTACCAAATGTATTCATTTCCATTATTGCAATTGGAATTTTGAGCTTTAACTTTTAATGCATACCCTTAATTTGAGGCCTAAAAATTTGGAAATTAATCTCTTCAATGTCTAAAAACTAATGATTAAAAAAACTTAAATCCGGCCGACTAGTTTAATTGTGAAAAATTTTAAACTAATTAATTTTTAATTTAATTTTGATTTCTTGTTTCGATTTACTTTAATTGCTCTTATTGTTAAAAATTAATTAATTAATTGGTTGATTTTTATAAATTAACCGGTTTTATAAACCAAAGTAAATAAATTTAATTTAATTTATTAGTTTCCTTTTTAATTAAACTTATAGTTTTTAATAAATAAAAACAGCCTCCTTTAATTATATTTAAAATTTTTAATTTTATCCAATTTTTTACTTGTTAAATATTTTTAAAATTTATTATTTTAAGAGTTAATATTCGATTTACTTTTTAAAATATCAGTAAAAAGCCATTACAACTCAACATTGAACTCAAGAAAAGGAAAAAGACAATGTAAAAATAATTAATAAAGAAAAAGAAAATTCTTGTTATAGTTATACCTAATAGTTTAAGAGATTAAATCTCCTATTTCAGTTATAATATTTTTATCATATTTTATTAAGTTTTTTTCGTATATTTACGCAGTTAATATTTTAAAAATTAAAATTTTTATTTCAGTTATAATATTTTTATTATATTTTATTAAATCGTGACTGGTGTTTAGAATTGACTCATAAGTACAATGACTACCCACACAGATCCAACTCAAATAGTTCTAAGCTTAGACCTTTATATGCTCAAACAAAGATTTGTCAGAGATGGCTACAGAGAAGAGTATTGAAACCTACCACGTCATCACATAACTATATACATCAGTAGGCAATTGTACTTACGAGTCAATTCCAAGCACTTGCTATCCTGATTCCCGAACCAATTGAAAAGGAGAAAACATACAGAAACTGAAGGCTTGTCGTGCCCTCTAGCCTCTGTACTGTCCTTGTTTCCGACTGTTATCAATCTGTACACTGTAGTCTATGCAATAAGTTCCTACAGAATAAATAATTAATTACATAAAATAATTTATAATTTATATATTTTAAATAAAATTTGATAAAAAAACTTCTTTCTAGTTTAATTAATTAAAAATAAATGTTTAAAGCTGTTCATTTTTAATAAATTTTTACTAAAAAGAAATATCATTTTACAAATAATATACATAATAATTAAATTTTATTAATATGATGATTTAACGTAATTATTAAATTTGAAAAATGAATTAAAATAATAATTTAATACACATGGAATAATTAAATATTAGTAATAAGACTATTTAACGTAATTCTTGAATTGAAAATTGATTTAATCTAATAATTTGAAATAATTATAATAAATTATTAATTATTAATAATTTTACTAGAAAAATGTTCTTTTATATTTTTATTTAAAAATAATAAAATATATATATATATATATATTATATCACAAATAATATAAATTACTAAAATGACGATTGAGTGTAAATTTTAAATTTGAAAAATAATTCAAATTAATAATTTAATACACATAAAATAATTAAATATTATTGACAATACGACGTAATTTTTAAATTTAAAAAATAATTAATTAACCACAACAAATTTTCTACTCAAGTTGGAGGACTTGGGTTGGGTTTGCTCCTTTGGGACAACTCTTGTCAGTTTCACTTAAATGGCGACCGAAACATTTGTCTCACGCGTTTCTTAGAAGCGTGTGGAGATGGCGGGACACTGATCTTACGTAGATAAATAACTGACAAGACAACCTTAAGAAAACCTATGTTTTGCCATTAACCATAGCCACGAACAAATGATAAACCACTGAAACAGATAACAAAAAAGCAAAACAGAACCTCATCTCTGATGTATCAGTCTTTGTTTTTTTGCTCTCTTCTATTACTCTTCGCCACCCAACCATGTCACCGGATTCTAACTCTCGCCGCCGCCCAGGGACGGTGGCAGCTTCTTCAGAAAAGCATTGGCATAACAGCTATGCACGTGCAACTCTTGAATAATGACCGTGTGGTAATCTTCGATCGAACAGACTTTGGAATCTCGAACCTGTCACTCCCAAAAGGGATTTGTAGGAATGATCCCAGTGAATTAGTTCTCAGAGTGGACTGTACTGCACACTCCGTGGAGTACGATGTTTTAGCCAACACATTCAGGCCTCTTAATGTCCAAACCGACGTTTGGTGCTCCTCCGGGGCTGTAGCTCCCGACGGCTCTCTGGTCCAAACTGGTGGGTTTAACGACGGTGAACTAAGGGTCAGGACTTTCACTCCATGCAACGTTGGGTGTGATTGGATAGAGATAGATAATGGTCTCAGAGCTAGGAGATGGTATGCGACGAATCATATACTGCCAGATGGCCGACAAATCATTATCGGTGGTAGGAGGCAATTTAACTACGAATTTTACCCTAAACTTGGTGCTCCAGATGTGTATAGTTTGCCATTTTTGGTGCAGACCAATGACCGCAATGTCGAGAACAACTTATACCCATTTGTGTTCCTTAATGTTGATGGAAGTCTATTCATTTTCTCCAACAATCGAGCGATTTTGTTCGATTACAAGACGGCTAAGGTTGTCAAGACATATCCTATGATTCCTGGTGGTGATCCAAGAAACTATCCTAGTACAGGATCTGCTGTTTTGCTTCCATTAAAGAACCTGAAAGCTGTCAATATCGAAGCTGAAGTCCTGGTGTGTGGCGGTGCGCCAAAAGGTTCCTATGCTCAAGCGAGGAGAGGCACTTTTGTCCAAGCATTAGACACTTGTGGTCGGATCAAAATAACGGATCCGAATCCACAGTGGGTCATGGAGACCATGCCTGAACCTCGTGTCATGAGTGACATGACATTGCTTCCAGATGGGAATGTTCTTATAATCAACGGTGCCGGAGCTGGTACCGCCGGTTGGGAATATGGCCGGAATCCGGTTCTGAACCCTGTCCTGTACCGTCCCAACAACCCTTCACGATCACGGTTCGAGTCACAGCCTCCATCAACAATCCCAAGAATGTACCATTCAACGGCGATCTTGCTCCGAGATGGAAGGGTATTGGTTGGTGGTAGCAATCCACATATATACTACAATTTCACTGGAGTTCTTTACCCCACGGAACTAAGCTTGGAAGCTTTCAGTCCGCCATATTTGGACGCAAAACTCGACAACCTGCGACCCAGCATCATTGCCCCAGTCTCTCAGAACCGAAGTGTCGGTTACGGTCAAAGGTTGGTCGTGAGGTTCAGGGTCACAGGGACGTTAGCTCCAGACACGGTGACTGTGACGATGGTGGCGCCGTCATTCACCACACATTCGTTTTCTATGAACCAGAGGTTGTTAATACTTGGAAACGACAAATTAACAGAAGTGGGGACATCTACGTACGACATCCTGGTCACAAGTCCCGGGTCGGGTAATCTTGCACCATCGGGATTTTATCTGTTGTTTGTGGTTCATCAAGGTACTCCAAGCCAAGGCATATGGATCCAAATCAAGTGATCCTGCCATTTTCATTTATTCTTTATATTTTCACATGCTGGAAAACAATTAATCTTTTTAGTTTATAGGTTAGATTTTTTTTCATAACTGTAAGTGTAACCCAAAATTACTATTGTTTGCGGATAAATTATATTTACGATATTGTTAAAGTGCACACTGAATAAATTATGTAATTTTTATTCACACAAATAAAATTTGCAATTGCTATTTTTATAATATATATGCAAAATTGGTATTTTGATCGAACTCAATCGGTCAAGTTCATCATACTTAACTGAGTTTTGATTGTTGTAACTTTTAAAATCTAAAAAATTAGAAAATTTAAAATCTTGAAACTCAATCAAATTCACACTTAAATTTGATAACTCAAATCTCAATTTTCAAATTTGTAAGTGTTATTATTTTAAAATACATTTTTGTCCTTTGGCCGGTTTGACAAATTACGCATGGGAGGTTGTTTGACAAATAACTTATCAGCTGTTTTTTAGCTTATTGCCTAAAAATTAACTTTTTGACCATCTTAAAAAGTTATTAATGTGTTTGATGAATGACTTATTAGTTAGCTTATTTAACCCAATAAGTTGATTTCTAAAAACTCCATAAGAGGAGCTTTTAGAGTTAGTTGTTTGTCTAATGAAAATATTGCCCTCCACTTTACTCTCTACTTTAATAATAATAATAATCATTATTATTAAATTTATAAACTTAATTTTTGTAAAATTAAATATCTAGATCTAAATTCTTATAAGAATATTAATGAAATACTAAGAAATAAAATGTTCATGGCTTTATATATATATATATTTAAAATCATGTTCTCATAAGTCATTTTACACATCAACAGCTAATACTAAATAGCTAATTTTACTAAACATCTTTAATAAACAGCTGATATTATCCATTAGTCAAATCAACTGATATAGTCATTTATCAGCTAACCCCTAATAGAATCAGCTAACAGTTAATGCAATTCACTGTTTGCCAAACAGAGCCTTGGTCTATTTCGAAATGTCTTAAAATTTTATCTAAATGACTCAAACCCTTTTTCAATACAATATTGTTTTAGTTTAATTTTTCAAAACAACATCCTAAAGTTTGATCCAAATGACTTTGAACCCCTCATTACAATATTGATTCAATTTAAAATTTTAGAACAATCCAAATGAGGTTAAGTCATGAAACTCAAACCTAACCGAACTTAAGGTTAGACTCAAATTACCTGTTGGGGGGTTCAGTCGAGCTCGAACTGGAGATAAACTTGAACCGATCCTTTGCCAAGCTAACCTTTGCCATTTAATGAATACATGATGGTAAACATTATTTTAGTAAAAATCATTAATCATTAAAATGTCTAGAAGAAACGGTTTAAGCTTAATATGGTATGGAATGGCGTGGACATCTATACATTTTCCATAAAAGTTTACTTAAACCTCCTTAATTCGGGTAAGAACCTTAGCTAAGAACTAGCATGAAGGAGAAACGTTACTAGGCCATTTAAGTAAGAACAATTAAGAATAATTTGACTTAAGAATCTTTTAATCAATAATTGGAAGCGTATTTAACTATTTATCACATGTAAACTGAAAGGACTTTCTATTTTTTGTATAAAGATGTGAGTTTCGTGCACTTAAATTCGTGAGTGAAGATCAAGAGAATTTAGAATTATGTATTTAAATTTGATTGAGTTCAATTTAGATAAGTTATTTTTAAGGTTGATTAATTACAACAAATTAATGCAACCCGAATTGGCACAATTTGAATTTAACGTGTTAAGTCAAACTTGATTCAACTTGAACTTGAATTTTCTTATCGTATTATACTCAAATTTGATAAATTTTGTTTATATATATATACACACCTAGGTCATGTTAACTCGAGACTCAATTATTATAAACAAAACAACATCGTTTAACTTTAAAAAGTTAGATCTTGAACAGGTCCGGGTCTAAATAGCTTAAGCCTAAGCCCAATTAAAAAAAATCATGTAGTTTTATATTTTTAATTAAAAAAATATTTTAAAATTTTGGCGGACCCATTATCATCCCTAGAGAACTACTAGATTTCTTTAGACCTCTCATTTTTGCAGGAGTCTCACTAAGAATTGTTGTTTGTGTGTGTATGTACATATGGTGAGAACTTTTATTTCATTAGTCCAGCTTCTTTTAACGATATAAATTCCTAAAAACTTCATTTTTTTAACGACATAAGGTCATATCAATACTATTTTAAAATTTTTAATATGCAACATGACATTACAGATAACAAAATTTTTTTATAAAATATTCAAGAAAAGTTTGTATCTTTTACCTTCAAGAAACAAAGGGATTGTAAGGTCACAAGTGAGCCTTGAAGTAACCGGTAAAGTTACCCCATAAGATTATAGGTTCAAGTCACGAAAACCTTCCTTAAACTCCTGCAAATAGGGAGCCTTATACATTAGGTATGTTATACCTTGAGTTTTTTAACCTTTTAAGAAACAAAAAGTTAATGTTCAATTGTTCATGTCACTACAAGAAAATAGTGAATTAAGAACGGAAATTACCGACGAAATAGAGAAATATTCCGTCAGTATACAAAATTATTGACGGAATAAACTGACGGTCAAAAACGTCAGAGATTCGGCCGTAGCTAAAATCACCGACGAAAAGCCTGTCTACTGTCGGTAAAATTACCGACAGAACAAATAAACCATCGATAAAATCAACCGAAAAGTTACTGACCGTCCGATATATTCCGTCGCTACATTTACCGACCGGCGGCTTACCCGTATGTAAATTTAGCATCGGAATGTTTCTAATACAGTCGGTAAAGTTACTGACGG
>JAOQMS010000006.1:1544356-1558428 GCA_027563885.1 Erythroxylum longipes | reverse complement strand
TTATACCGTCGGTAACTGGAATTGCTAAATACCGACGGTTTTTCTACCGTCGGTAAATGGCGAAGCAATTAAATTGCGGGAACGATTCCCAAAATTTTTTTCCGTCGCCGAGACTTTTGGTGTCGCTATTTTCTGTCGGAGATTTTTGTGCGAAATTTTTTCCTACAGTATTTCCGACAGATTTATTGTTCGTAGGTAAAACATTCTATTTTCTGACGGAGTAGTGACGTTCCATCGGTAATTATCGACGGATTTTGTTCCGTTGGTAATATTCCGACGCTATTATGCAATTTTCTTGTAGTGTGTGATAAATTATCTCATAAAGTAAATTTGAAAAGCAATATTATGGTAGTTAAAAGCTGAAACGACCAAGTAATTGTTGGGATGTCAAGTGTGAATAGGAATTCCACATTAGAAAAAGATGGAATTAGTGAAGGACATATAAGTGGAAATGACCCATAAACTTAATGCCTAAAGGTTTTAGGTTGAAGTGCAGTGTCAAAGCCTATAAGTATGTTCCCTCACTAGACCCATAATGTAGATCTCCCAAGTATGTGGGCTTCCCAGATCCAACAAGTGATATTAGAGCCAATGGTTCCATAAGAGACGAGTATAGAGACGGTAGTCAGATCCTGTAGTTGCCTCCCCACAAAGAAGAGCAAGGAGACTCCTCTTGGTGATTCCATATACTCGAGCTACTAAGAAAAAGGCTTTCGCTCAAGGGAGAGTCCAAGCCCAATGTGGAACTTCACATTTAAGAGGGAGATTGTTGGGATGTCAAGTGTGAATAGGGATCCTACATTGGAAAGAGATGGACATAATGAAGGACATATAAGTGGAAATGACCCATAAACCTAATGCCTTAAGGTTTTGGGTTGAAGTGTGGTGTCAAAGTCCATCAGTATGTTCCCTCACTAGGTCCATGATGTAGATCTCTCAAGTAAATGGGTTCCCCAGATCCAACAGTAATAATTTATTATTTACATTATTTTCAACCAAAGTTTTAATTAAAGAATGTATTTGCAATTATTCGTATCATTATTGTAATTATGCTTGAATAGGCCGTAATTATAATAATAATTCATAACTGTTATATTAATTTGTAATTTATTATTTAGAACTTTGGTTCGAAGTTGGAAAAAGGAAAATGTAATGAAGAAATAGAGAAGAGATAATGGCATGCAAGGAAATGGTACGAGATTGAGCAAAAGAACTTGATATTAAATAGGTTCGTACTTTGTATGATTCAAAAACAAATATTCTGTTATGGTTAATCTGTTTCTACTTTGTTTTATATCATCTCATGTTACACGTAACGGTACCTTAGTTACGTATCTCGTATCAAACGTGAAAGGGAAATAAACGAAGAAATGTGAAAAATACCTGATTTTGGTTCCATAACTTCAAATGAGCTTTCCGAAGCGAAAATGAGCACGAATCCTCCACCTTCTTCACAGGAATTGATCACTGGGACGACGTTAATGTCTTTCTACAGTTTTCTCAAAATGTAAACTCTCTTAACGGGTCAAAGAATCCTTATGCATACGAATGATATGAGCAACTGTAGGAGACTTTAACCTTTGTATATAGCTTCCATATCAGGCTTCCCCATTATAGGCTCGATATGGGTCTGGTCCATACTGATCGGGATTCATTTTTCACCTAGACTTCGACCCATTGATTTGGATCATTTATTGGGCCACTTTATTATCTTTATCCGGATCAAATTACGTAACTTAACCGATAAGTTATTTGAAAAACCAAAAAATGCAATTAAATATTGTCCTACTTTATGGAAAAAATAAAAGATATCCAACATTCTTCCCCTTGGACAATACTTAATTGCAGTATTGACTCAAGTACAAAACAGTTTAAAAACTCGGTTAAGTTACGCTACTGTATTAGTCAACTAAGTTTAAAAAACAAAACATTTGATCCAAATATAACGAAAGTCCATCATTCCGTCATGCAAGGCTTTCGATATTGAAAAGTATCAAATGCATGTGTCATATGCGATACAGATCTAATACAATCACGTATACCTAATACCTTACTAACATGAATGGGAAAATGGAGTGTGGCAAACTAGGATGATACCTTTATGATCTAAATTTTATCATCTTCGTTTGTAGGTCTCGATTTCTCCAACTTTATGATAAACCACATATGCCAAACTGTATTAGAGAAATCCTGTTTTTTCTCACTGAATGCTAAACAACATTAGAGAAAACTTGTTTCCTCTCACCAAACGCTAAATTGCATCAGAGGAAACCTTTATGTTCTCGAACGGAATGCTAAACTACATTAGAGAACCTTTATAGGATTAAAACTTATATCCCTCATGTCATGTGAAACTTTAATGATATTTGTATAAAATTGTATGTGTCTAAATGACATAGGTTCAAGGTCAATCTGTATATATGCGCAATGACCTTTAAATTAAATGCTTCAAATTAACAAAAATCTTAAGACTTTCATACGTATTATGACAATGTATGATAACATGTATTACTGAGGATGAATGATGATCATCTTTATTAATGAATCATCATACCGTCGTAATACATCAAATGTATAAATGTACAAATGCACACGGAGCAAACATAACGATTCTCTAACTAACTGTGTCTAAGGACATCAAAATACCCATACTTTATACTTGTATTTCAAACACAAGTGAGTAAAGTTCTTTAGTTAAATGATCAACTAATAGTTCCTTAGTCCTTAAATGCTCCAAACCTTAATGTTACCTTTTCGTATCAACTACTTTATGGTCAAGAATTTGACCTTAAAATGAATAGACCCTGTGATGTTCTTATTGTTGCTAAACAACATAGCAACAAGATTATCACAGTACAACCAAATGAGTCCAGCTATTGAATCAACCATAGATAACTCAGAAATTAAGTTTCTGAGTTAAACAATATATGAAGTAACCCCATAACATGCACTCTGCATGCATAGTCGAGGAAATCATTAGTGTCTACCTGACACTCTTCCACGACATTGTACCATCTGCAAACCTAAAAAAAACTATAACCTTAAGTGAGCTTTCAATCATCCGGACACATAACTAAATTTGAATCTGAATTCCCTGCGAGGTTTAGTTTGTTGATATGGAAACATTCCTCATAACCTCTCTCTTTACTTTATTCTTTGGATATGGTACCAAAGATTATCTCTCACTACGACAGATATGTGCTACAACAGGTTTACAATTAATCGTATTAAATCTTTGTAACACAAACTCAAAGGTATGCACTTTGTGAGAGGTCTGGTGAGCGTTGAGATATGTCCCGATGAATTCGAATGCTTAGGACAAAAGATGCTACGCCAAGTTTCTTTATGTCAAAGTTCTTGACCAAAAGTTGCTTATCCTCATACAACATGGTCAAGTAATTTGACGCGAGCAATATATCATCCACATGTAGTAATAGGAAGATAATTTTGCTCCCCCTAACCTCATAGTATAAGAATCTTTTTAACTTTATTTTCTATGAAGCCAAAAGAGGCCAAACCTCATCAAATGTAAGGTATCACTTTCGGGAGGTTTGATGTAAACTATATATTAATCAACTTAATGTGCAAACCATATCAGTTCCATCTGGATCCTAAAATCCTTCAGGTTGTACCATATAGACCTCTTCGTAAAGGTCTTTATTCAGAATAGTGGTTTTGACAGTCATCTGATGTAACTTTATATCATCATGAGCTACAATTGCTATAATCACTCAAAACGTATCCTACAAGGATGGCAGAAAAGGTAACATTAAAGTCAACCTTTCTTCCTGAGTGAACCATCAGGCAATTGAGCAAGCCCATAAACCGCTGAACTTTATCCCACAATCCTTTAGGTCTTTAAACTTCATTTACAACTGACGAGCTTACAGTTCCACTGCAAATTAAATAGCTCCTAGACCTTACTATGCTTCATGGCTTACATCTCATCAGTCATTGCATCCCACCATAAATTCGCATTAGGTTCAGAAACAACTTCTGTAAAAGTAACTGGATTTGTAACATGTCTAACAACATAGTCCTGTTCACCTAATAGAGCATGTTATCAGATGGGATAGCAGGTCATCTCACTCTGGCAGATCTTTATAATTGCATTAGATCTTGTACCTCAAAGAACCTGTATGGACAGGTATGGGTTCCTGTTCCTATATAGGCATGGTACAAAGATCTCATTCCATCGGATCTAACTATATGAGTGGTGGGTACATAATAACTGTAGTATCCACCCTGCTATCATCTAAAGGGCCCACCATCATCATAGACACTACATCCCGGAAACTTAGCTATTTGTGATTCCACTATTTTAGTCTCTCCTTTTCTATAGTGAAATATGTAGCTTTAAAGTGATTGAGATATCTTACCAAATAGCAATGAGCATAATGAGCATGAAATTTTTCTTTATAAGGATTATACTACCTCAGTAGGGCAGCCTCATGCACGAATGTATGTAAGGCTGGGTTTCCAAACTTCTAGATAATTAGGTAGATTAGTCATGTTCTGTATTGACTTATTCAAGTCCTTTAGGGTGCGATTATGCCTTTAGACAACACGCCATTTTGCTCAAGACTACCCGACATAGTGAACTAAGTCACTATTTAACTGATTTCATATATCTGGCAAACAGACCTTTTCATGTCATAAAACACCATGTTTGCCATGATATTATCCTCCACAGTCAAATCTAACTATCTTGATGAATTTTTCCAATTGGTTCTTAACCTTTAGTCTTTAAATAAGAACACATAACTGTAATGAGAATAATCATAAAAAAACGTCAGAATATTTTTGGAATCGCATAATGCAACTGTATAAGGTCTTCTGATACCTGTATGTATTAGACTTAATAAGTCATAAACACAAGTTGACCCTTCTTCCTTATTAGTCAACTTACCCATGCAATAGTCAACACATGTTCCCAGATTATCATAATCTAGAATTGAGAGAATTATTTCCTTAATCAATCTCTCAACCCTAGCTTTGAAAATGTGGCTTAAACTTTTATGCCACACATAAATGAACCTTATAGCAAGTTTCAGTACATACATTCCCTATAGATATTACTTCTGCCTTTTCATTGTCATCAACCATCAATTACTCCTTCTTTTATTTGGCTTTATCCTGAATATGAACCCTTGCATTATGGAAGCACCTTGATCAGATACTCCATTGTATAGCCACCAAGTATTTAATGCGACTATCGCAAATCAGATTCATAAATTGATAAGCTAAGGAGTTATCTGATGGTCACAGTTTTTCTTTTTAGGCCTCATACTGCAGGCTTATCATGCAGACCTTTACTAGCACTAGATTAACCAGTATCAGTATGTGGAGAATATTTAGTCTTTCTACCTTTGATCTTAGTGGGCTTCATCTTTACCCTCCCTTTAGTTGCTTCGAGGGCTGTAGGAGTAACAAACTTGAGTTTGTCCTCCTCAGCAACGCAATGAGCAATCAAAGCATTTAAGTCCCATTCTCATCCTATGAATAATGTGTCATCACTAGATTACTAAACTCTAGAGGGAGTGTATTCAGAGTCTGGTGAAATATGAAGACATCAGAAAGAGGAATGTTTAACATCTTCAGTTTACTGTGAAGATGGATCATTCTTAATATGTACTCCATTACTCCCCCTTCTCCCGTATACCTAATAGAGAGTAATTCTTTCATCAAGGCACTTATCTCAACATTAGGTGAGATTGTGTGCCTCTGGAAGACATTACCAAAAAATTACTTCTCTTTATCTGTGTCTGGATGTCCACAAAGCAGATGGTCAGGAACGATCTTTTAATGGTCATAAGACTTAATATGTTAGACTGATCTCAAGCTTCATAGGCTGCTTTATGAGCTCTCGAGCTCATGGATGTAGGTAGAGATGGCCTAGCCGTCTGTATAACCATATCAACCTCAGCTATCTCCATAGCATTCAATACATCCTCTGTCCACTTCTTTATATTGAAACCGGTCAGAGTTTCAATGGTGACACTGATATTGTTGACCGAAAAGGTGACTGAAAAATGATAATGTTTAAATCATCACAATTGTAGGATAACAACGATACTCAAAACCATTAAACAATATCTTTTTCTGATAATCTGTTCACACATATTATGAAACATCTGTGGGCTGAATACATAACATATGCAACTAAACCTCCACGTAAAAGCCATCAGAGTACAAACCGTCAACTCTCATGATACTACCACCTGTGGGCTAATAAATCATTCAAGCAATGACTTTCCTCTATCCAATGCCTTTATGCACATATCAAAATCTCATGTAAGGCTAATACCTGTGGGCAGAATAACCAAACATGAGACAAAAAACATCCCCTAACGTGTAAGCAAAACAATTCAAAATACTGACTCGAAAAGCCACTACGGTGACTACATCCTCATCAACACTCAAAAAGTCCATAAACATAAGAGATAAAAACTCAAATATACAGTCTCATTGTCACACACTCATGCTGAAGACATTATCTGAAAAATTAATTTGAGACCTTTGTAAAGGAAAATTTTCATTAGAGCGACTATTGTGTGTCACCGGACACTGAATCGACCACTCGAGACATGAGAAGCTCATGTATCTCCCTTATGGCAAGTTTGTTGCACAAAAATTACTCAAAAATGGTTTTAGAATATCTTAATTCTTTTTTCGAGTAATTATCATGCAATCCCGAACACTAAACACGAGGCTCGAGAAACAAAAACTTGAAGTATTTCCCTCATGTGATATTCGAAGCATGAATTTCACTTGAAATCGGATTCAGAATGCCTTAATTCCTTTTCTGGAGTTAAACTTTAATATATTACTAATGTAATAAATCTAGAAAAATGGAAAAATTCACTTTAGGAAATTTCCGAACCTGAAAATTGACCCAAAATTCCTTGGGGCACCCTTATGGAAAATCTAACATTTTTTGTGTTTGTTTTTCTTGGAAAACATTGTAGCATGACGTCAGCAGTGCGTAAGTGCACTGTAGAGTTTACGTCAGCTGCGTATGGGGGATTCGCAACACATGTACCATACATGTTGCAGAGCGACGCGCCTTCAACTTGTATGGCGCGTGCGTGGCACGCACTAGGCGCGGACCGATGTGTCTACTTATCGACGCACACCTCAACACATGGACGTACCACTCTATGGGCGATACTGTTCACCAGTCGGGTCTTCGTCGCCCAGTCGAAGATGACAATTTTTGGCATATTTCGGGTTGTTTTTTTCACTCCTGGGCTCGTTTTCAATTCTTTTCTCATGGATAAACACATTTATACCAATTTCATGCAATAAAAATCACGAAAAAGTTCGAGAAACAGAAATTAGCTCTCCGAAAATCTTATAGAGAAAAACCAGAAAATCTTCGTTTTTAACCACTCGAATACGTCTCTACTCTGATACCACGTGTTACACGTTACGGTACCTTAGTTACATATCCCAGATCGAACGTGAAAGGGTAATAAACGAAAAAAAATACAACTAAATGTTGTCCAACTTTATGAGAAAAGTAAAAAAATATCCAACATCTCATTCACATATTTATGTAAGACCCAGAAAAATATGTAAATAAGATGATATGACATAGAGTAGGAATAGGTTAACCAGAACAGAAGATATCATCCTGAATGATTCATCTTTCAATCTAAAAGAGTTTTCAAGTGAAGCTCATTAATGTTAAATTTAGGAGCAACCAAAACAATAAAGAGAGTCGAAAGTTAAAGCAGACTGTCTCATTCATTACATAAATGTTTTGATAGGCATACTCAAGCAATTAAATGTTTCTTTCATTTTCGTCAAGAAACAGTGCTGGCACTTAGGCTCAGGCTCGACTTAACCCCAATTGGTGTTAATAAATAAATTTTGATTTAATTGAATTTTGGTTTGAGTTTGATCCAAATTTAAAAAGAAATTAGACTTTAGGCCGAATTTTAGGTTCAGGTCCAACTTAACCTAGTCTAGTCTAACTCGAAGTTTCAACTAGGTTCGAGTTTTTTAAAAAAAAATTTGGGCTTTAGGCTGGGCTCAGGTTCGAGCTACCCAACTAGCTCAGCAACCTGAAGCCTTAAAGTTTTAAGTAAAATGAAATCGTTTTGAATAAAAAATATACATTAAAAAAATTTAAATTAAAATATTCAAGTCAAGTTTGGACATAATTGGGCTTCAGGCTATCCTACATGTATTGAACTCAAGTACGAGCCTCGTTCTCTAGATCGGATAGGCCCGAACCCAATTCTAATGCTATCTCTAATCCAAACTCGATTCAATGTTATCTCTAACCTAAACCTAATCAATATTTGAATCACCCACTTTTAGTGTGTTTTGAATAAATTTATAAAAAAACTCAAATAATCAAACACTTTAAGAGTTAAACATTCTTAATAAAGCAAGAGTAGTTATTAGGTCATGTCGAAAAGATATGAGAGTAAAGAATGACAAGTCCTTTTCGATGTCATGAGCAATACTTAATGCTGTATCCATCTACTTGACATTATCCAGCGTTTAATCTACCTTAGAGAATACGTGAAAGTCATCCAAATTCTACCTACTTGTCCAAGTTCAATTATTCTTAGTACACTTAGTTGTTTTTTTGTTAATTATAAAATAGATGTTTAATTATACAATACTAAAATTACGTTAAAATGTTCAGACTTTCAATTTTTAACAAAAATAACCTAACGTTAACGTGGAAGAAGTGACGAACTACATCAAATAAATACTTATTTTATTTATGTCATGTATAAATTATATTATCTAATAAATTAAAAAATATCAAAACCTAAACTAATTATAAAGTAAAAAATATTGAGAGTGTATATTATTTTAGAGTTTTTAATATTTTAAATTTATTAAATAATAAATTTTATACATAACACAAGTATAATATGTGGCAACGACGTGACAAAAATACGAATATGATGTAACTAATCATGTCATTCATATTTACAAAAAACTTAATATCATGCCATTTTTGTCAAAAATTAAAATTGGATTATTTTAATATTATTTTATATAATTTAGTTTAGTTAATATTACAAAATTGAATCTGCCTTTTTTTCACAAGAAATCAAACCAATCTTAAGAAACTTCCCATTTATCTGGTAATATTAAGGGGGTGGTTGATTCGTATAGGAGAATGGTAATAAGAATAAAAATAAATATAGTGAAAAATGAGAATTGATATTATCATTATAATTATGATGGTAGGTTAAGAGGAAGAAATGATTAACATTACCATTAACAGTGGTTGGTTTGTAAAAAATATTGAGAAATAAAAATTATTATATTTTAATTAATTAATTACAATATATTTATTAATTTAAATATTAATTACAATATTTTAATTAACGAATTAATTATATTTTAATTAATTATATCATAATTAATAAATAAATAATATTTTAATTAATCAATTAATTACAATATTTTCATTAATGAATAATTATATTTGTAATTAATTACTTATATTGTAATTAATTAATTAATAATGTCATTTTAATTAATTATATTGTAATTAATTAATTAATTGTGTTTAATTAATTAGTATTAAAATATATATATTTTAAAAATCATTATTAAAGAATGAGTTTTATTCCTCTACTAAATGAAAGGTAGCAAGGATTCTTCAAAAATAGAATATCAAACTATTACTTCTATATTAATAATCAACAATTTACTGCTCATTTTTTATTTCTTAACCATTATCTCCTTTTTAAACTTATCAACCAAACGTTCCCTTAAGTTTCGCTTACTTCCAATCCTAAGGCTCAAGTTGATGAAAACTGTCCAAACTCACCCAACTACCCCAGCACTGTAACCACATTTCTCGTAACATTCTACGTCAAACCGCGTGGTCCCTTTGTCACCGACTACATGTTTAAAAGTTAAAACAGCGGGATCTCCTCAAGAAGCAGAATTTCAATCCCTTAAGTGGTGATTCAGACGGTGAACTTTGTCTTTATAAGATAAAGAGTATTTCAACTAGGTCTAAGAAGTAGAAGGGAACCCAAAAAAAAAAAAAAAAAAACTTGAGAAGAACTGAAAGAAGATAACTAAGAATAATATAGCTATATTAGAATTTATTGGAACGTAGCTTTCAATAAAAAACTTTAGCATACAAAGATACAGGTTGAGAATCTAACGTAATTGTATTTTCTTTTTGTATTTTTTTTTAACATTTCCTTCGAATCTTATATTATATATATAGTCTTATCCTTTTACGTGTAGTTCTTTCTCTTTACTTATTTAGGCCCTGATTAGTAATCAGCTGATTGTATTAGTTAGTAGCTGATAGTTGATTATATTAGCTGATTTGACTAGCGGATTGTATTAGTTGTTTGTTAGAAATGTTTGGTAAAATGAGTCGTTTAGTATTAACTGTTTATGTGTAAAATGACTTATGAGGACATAACTTTAAAAAATTATAAGGGTATGAATATTATATATCTTAGTATTTCGTTAAATATTTTTATAAGAATTTAGATTTTAAATATTTAATTCTACAAAAATTAAATTTATAACTATAAAAAAACATAGAACATATAATAATAATAATAATAATAATAATAACAATAATAATAATATCTTTGTTTTGGTTTTTATAGAACCTTTATTTCAAGTTATTTAGACAAATCATGTTTACTTGCATTATTTCATTATTCATGAAAATTTTATGTAGATCTTTTTTTTATTATTTTCAATTAAAGTGAACATTTTATTTCTAACCTATTACTGTTTACACTTATTTATATGACAAGTTACAAGATGCGCCTGTGTCTATATAGTCATATTTTAACAATAAATTCTATTATTTTTTGTTACATACAAAAATATACAAAAATAAAATGATAATTATTAATCTCTAAAAGTGTTAAATGATAATTGTAGATTCAATATTTCACCTGGTTGGAGAAAACGCTGCTATATAGCAGCATTTTCATATTCGGCTGATTTATGGACAATCAACTGTTGGTCAATAGTTGGTCAATAGTCTCAAACAGCTAAAATCGTCAAAACAACTGAAAAAATAGCTGATCGACTCCTCACCAAATGAGGCCTTAGTGTAAGCACCTTTTTTATGTACCCTAAAAATTTTCTTGTAATTTTTTAAATTTTAGTTACTTACTTTCTTACATTTTTGTGTATTTATATATATATATATGGGTCTATTAAAAGCAGTCTTTAAGCAGGTTTTCTGTATCTAAATTGTAAATTTAACCTTAAAAATGATTGATCAAAAGTTAAAACCCATATAAATCTTACATCATTTGAATTAAGTCTGTTAATTAATTTTGAGTTACTGAATTATCAAATTTATCTATATATATAGTTTACGTATTATTATTATGCATACCCAATAATTTAATTAATTACGATTCTCTCAACTCAACATAGTTAAATCTAATATTTTAAAAAAATTAATCATAAGTCAAAGCACTCATGAACTGTACATCATTTAAATCAAATCCATCAATTAATTTTGAGTCACTAATTTATTAAATTCATCTATATCACATAGTTTACATATTATTATTATTATGTGTACCCTATAATTCATTAATTACCATTCTCTCTACTCAATACTCAAAAGGATTATAAGTCTAAATGATGAATCAAATCTTAAAAATGACTTATTACAAGTCAAAACATGATGAACTACACTATCTTTTAAATCAAATCCATCAATTCATTCCAAGTCTAAATTGAAAGTTAAACTAGTAAGACAAAAGATTTAAGGTTTAACTGATATCAAAATGTTATAAAATTAATTAAAAATTGAATAAAATTAAAAAATTTGATAAGTGATTAAAAAAGATTATTATTCCATAATAAAAATTTTAAAATTTAACTAAAAAAGAAATTGTTAAATAAAAATTAATCAAATTATTTTAGTTTATAAAAACTGACCAATTAATTAATAAGCTGATTAGTTTTTAACAACAAAATTTATTATACTAAAAAAAATTGAAAATTAAATAAAAAATTGATTAGTTCAAAATTTTCACTATTACATCAATCAAATCAGTTCAATTTTTAAAACATCACTAATGATCAAATTCATCCGTATAAGATAATTTACAAATTATTACATGTGCCCGATAATTTATTAATTATGATAAGAGGAAAGAAGGGGGTGTGTAAGCTCTAAGCTACTGGCCATGTGAGTCTGGAGACAGAGAATATGATATAAGTGAACAAGTGGAAGCATGGGGAGGAGCTTGCAGGAGAATGGCAGAAATAGTATATTTAATGTGTGTCACGGGATGCTTTGGTTCAAAGTTCACGGGTGATCTGGAGGTTTATCGCTATCTCTTCTTCTTTTCTGTATTTGTCCATTTTCCTATCTCTGTGTCCTTTTTTTTTAATCTTATGTGAAGAAAGAAGGCATTTTGATTACTATTGGAACTTGTATTGTACTTGCACACAAAAGCAATCGCTCATTGGAATGTGCAAAATCAGACGCTGTTGTGTCGTGATGGGCTTTTGAGAATCTTAGGGAGCTTTGTCAAGTTCTGGTTTTAATCCAACGTGGAACATCAAACGCAGGCCTTATATGGTAACTTAAAGTTTGCCATAAGAGGGCTCATGGCTAGGGATTGGATGATTCGGGTTAGGCATGTTTATTGGGAGGCTAATTGGTGTGTAGACTGGTTAGCCAATTTTGCCCTCACATTATCGCTTGGAGTTCATCATTTATCGAATCCTCCTACTAATTGTACTTCCATTTTAATGGAGGATTTAGTTGGGGTTTCTTTCCTCTGAGCAGTCCCTCTTTAGAGTTACTGCTCTGCTCCTTGGGAAGAAAAAAAAAAAGTTTGCATTGCGTTGGGATGGTAGATTGGACCCTATTTAGTCGACCAGAAATTGATAAGTTAAGTTTAAAAGGATTAAAAAGTCAGTTCGGTTTGAACGAATCAGTAAGGCATTAGTAATAGCAATGGGCCAACTGAAATTTTATGGAGAAGGAAGTTCGATTGAACTCAATTGCATCTGATTAATATATATTTTAAATTAAAAAAATAAAACAGCATTATTTTCATTTATTTAATGTATATTTAACATTTTGAAAATATTAAGTTTAATTTGAACATTTGAAAATGTTAAGATTAAGGTCTCAAGGATTCCATTGTTTGCCGATCCAAATAGTACATGAGTGAGGTTTAGTACGTCATGAGACAGTTAGACTTCTATCTAATATTGGTGTTAAAGAGAGAAGTACAAGGAGCCAACCCTAGTGCGAGAGGATTCGTTTGGGCCATACTATAATGTACCAGTTGTTATGCTAATGGCAGTGTTGAGCAGCTGAGTTGGTATAGAAGAACTGCTGTGCTGGGGAAAAGCCTTCTCTATACAAGTTATTGGACGAGGTTTTTGAACAAAACTTCTATCGTTATCAGCTTAAAGTTATGTTTAGTTGGAGATTTATCAATAGAATGGAATATAATGTAATATTATTCTATTGTTTGAAATAAGAGTTTATAATAGAATGGAATGGAATGATATGAAAGAAAAGAGTTTCATATTATATCCCTTTTCATCTTAAACAGTAAAAATAAAAAACCTTTGATTTGGAGGGTTTAAAATGGAATGTAAAATGGTAAATAAATTTACACTATATTACACTATAAATTCTTCATTCAAACAACATTTCACTATATTACATTATGAACATTTCTATCCCTCACAAACAATAATTTTCTAATATTACATTATATTCTATTATAAACCATTTTATTCCATTCCATTTTGTTAAAAAGCTTTACGTCCAACCAAACAAAAAGCATGAGGGATTAGTTTGCTTTTGAACACACTTAGCGCCTGTTTGGTTGGATGTTAATTAATAAAACGGAAGGGAACGGTTTATAATGCAATGGAATATAATATAGTGATACGTTGTTTGGGAGGGATGGAATGGTTCATAATGTAATGTTGTTTAGATGATGGATGGAATGGAATGTAATGTACAATAAATGACTATTATACCCCTTATATGAAAATGGTTATTGCAGAAAGTTTATTATTTTATTATTAATTATATATAATTTATTATTAATTATATA
>JAOQMS010000006.1:1509616-1521059 GCA_027563885.1 Erythroxylum longipes | reverse complement strand
TGATAAGGGTATCCTTACTCTCGGTAGCTCACGAGCTTATGTCCATTCTGGTTGGTTGCAACTTCCTTTCGATTTTCGCCCCGTAGCTGTTACCTGAATTTGCGCAAGTGTGTTCGATTCTCCCCCTGTAAAATGAATTATAATTTAATAACTAGAAATCGAATATAAAGCTTTTAAATTTTTATGTATACTCAGCTGATAAAAGTTAAAACCGTTTAATTCTCCGTAACTGTTACCAATTGAATAAGAACTCCGAATATGATTGGAAATCTTGTAACCAAGTTGGTCCCATGTGTTGGTATTGGACTAATGAATCATAATGTGTCCAAAGTAGAACCGACACATATACTGTGGAACTGTCAGCTAGCATTATTACTTTACTTTAGCTCCTTTTATATTTTAAGAATTTAAAAAAAAACTTTTCTATCTTTACATTTCTCCAAAATAAATATATTTTTTAGTTTTTTCATAAAAATACATTTTCTTAAGCTTCAGTTTAAAAATAAGGACAAAATATATATAATTATATCAAATATGGACTAATCAAATGTTAATAATATAATAACCAAATTTAACTTTTAAGCTTAAATCAAACAAATTTAAATCAACTTAAATTAACAATTATAGATATTTATAATAAATTATTTATTTGTTTCAGACTTAATTATTTCAGCTTAAGTTTAAAAATTGTGATGAATCGTTATATAAATAATATTCAAATAGTTCATATATAATATTTATATTAAATGTGTTTCGTCGCAAGAACTAATTTTTTCGACAATTTTAAAAATTATAGAGTTTTATTAAAATTTTTAAAACTATACGAGAGGTTTATGTATTTTTTTCCGGGCCACACGCGCTTTGCGGTCAATGAAGTTAAAGGAAGGTCTTAGGAGTATATTATGCCAATAACCTCTTATTTATCACATTTGACAAAGGTGTTAGGGCTTTTTTAGAAAAATAATTATTTGGATACAACATATATAACTCGATCTCTTAAATAATTTATTTAGTAGGACTAAAAATTAGGGATGTTAATTTTGACTCGGTCTTTTTTTGACTGCTATGGTCCGCCTGGGCTGGGCCATGGGCCAACCATGGTCCCTCCGAACCGGGCCATTGGCCGACTACAAAACGGGGTCGTTTTGTATTTTTTATTAAAAAATTTAGACGGACCAGGTCCGACCCTGTCTACCTATGGCCCGGGCTCGGGACAAGCCTACTAAAACCAATTATAAAATCTCATATTATAATAAACTATAAATTTAAGGACAAAACTTTTAAATGACTATGCGCAATGCTTAGGGATGTCAATAGGTCAGGTCGAAATTGGGCCGCTCCTGCCCGTGGTTTGACGGCCAGCGGTTGGGCCAACCTAACCCACCTTATATTTTTTTAAAAAAAATGTTAAAAACGATATTGGTTTTTAAAGTTACGGTCAGGCTACGAGTTGACCACTTTTGACTTGTGCCCCGCCTGTAACCTGATCAACCTAGGCTGACCCAAAATTAATACCCCTAAGAATGCCCTCAATCAAATTAAGTTTTCTAATGCTATTTAGTTTAATTGGCATAACTTATTTATATATTTATTAATTTAAATGTTTTGATTTCAACGATGTATGAGAGTATTTTTTACTTAAATAATGATTTGTTAAAATGAGATGTGTTGAATTTATAAATACTAATTAATTTAAAATTAATGACTTATTACATTTAGTTTGTAGTACTTCCCTCTTATTTATTTATCCTAAGTTTTTCTTATTTAGTATAAATATTTTCTTGTAATGACTTGTTTTTTTTAATTTATTTGTCGGTTTTCTTTTTATATTTACTTATTTATTATCTTTTATTTTTATTCCCTGTTTTATATTTATTGTATTGTTTATTTTATTACTTATTTTATTTTTTATTTGTATGCATTTATTTATTTTTATTACTGTCTTTATATTTATATCTTTATATTTATATTTTTATTTTTAATATATATTTTTACTATTTTTATTTTTATTTTATTATATATATCTATATATTTTAAGTAAGTTTATCAAAAACAGTCTTTCTTCTAATTAAGAATATAATTATATATTTCTAGATCTTCTGAAATCTCGCATATCAGCAAAACTTTTACACAATTTATATAACTTATAAATATTATATATTCTTAAGCCGTCATTTATTTTTTTAAACAAAAAATTTCAAAACGAAATCGTTTTAAAAAAAATGAGTCTAACCTGTGACCTACCCAATTAGAGCCAAAAATAAGTCTGACTGAACCGCGTCAGATTATTTTTACCATCCCTGTGTATTCCTCACGGTTAATTCCATACAAAATTGAAAGGTGTTGAGTGGGGTTCTACTCTTAATAAAAAATAACAGGTGGAGAGTCATATTTATGGCGTTGTACCTAAATCTGTCATTTTGATTGGAAAGACAATTATGTAATACAGCTATGAGCATAAGAACACGACCTTTGCTGTTCATTAGCTTACAATCTCAGCCACATGCTTTTAGGATTTAGATGATGAAAAGGTTGTTTTGTTTGTAAAATATAGCCATAAAGCTTAAAGCATTGGGCTGGTATGATTGATGTCTTCATTCTATGCCCAGAAGAGGGTGATTTGGAGACCAAGCAAAGCATACAAGTTTGGAGAAACTTAATAGTTGGTAGCACCTAATACTGTAGAGTGACAAAACCTCCGGCTAATAAGCATTCAAAGTCGACTTCAAACTGACTTGAAATTAATACGTTAAGTTCGAGTTAGCTGAGTTTTAGACTAAATGTTGATTTGGAAAGGTCCACTTGTAGGCTCAATTCAATGTATGGATTCACTCGGTTCCTTTTTTATTAATTGACGTTATTTACTCTTTAACTTGCACCACTTTTTTATTATCACGTCAATATATGAGTCTATCGAAAACAACTTTATGTAAGGATAAAGTTGCGTACTATCAGACCTTTCCAAATCTCACTTTATTGTGAAATTTCAGACTAAGTGATGACGATAATTTTGACAATGTTTTAAAATAATATTATTTTATACAGTTCGACATAATTTTAAATTAACTCAAATTACATTTTAAAAAGCTTATTTGATAATAAACTTAAGGTTACCCACACTTGGTCACTTTGATACTTTTACTCCTTACAAACTTATGTATCATCTCTACGATACTCTCCGTGATAATGCCCTGTAGAATTTTGAGTCTTGTTAGCACTATATGTTTGTTCTTTCTTATTATCACCCCTCCATGTTATCATTCATTTTAATCAATGACATCACTTATTATATTTAATGTTTTGTATAGTTGTTGGAATTTTTTTATATGAAGATAGTGGATATTGTTAATTGTTAATTTTAGGAGTTGATCTTCAAAATCCATTCAATAATGATTAGATAAAATATTACTATTATTCATTTCATCATCATTATCATCGCACTCAATTTGAAATTTCGTAATAAAGCGGAGTCTAGGAAGGTCTGACAGTATGTAACCTTATCCTCACAGAGTAGAGAGGCTGTTTCTAATAGATTCACATGTAAATGTGACAATAAAAAAATGATGCAGATTGGAAGAGTAGATATGTAAAATTGATGTTCTAAAAAAATATATAAATAAAATTAAAATAATTGAATAATTGAATAGAATAAAAAAGAATAAAAGAAAATGTTGATGTATATATATATATATATATATATATATAAAACTAATGGACTTGCCTTATATTGATAGAGGCGTAAAGTTAGTAAGTGAAGTATCACGAAAATTAGATAAGTAAAAGGTAAAAATGTACATGATGAATGTATTCCCACTTAAAGGTCAAAGAGATACAACTTATCCTACCCTTCTTAATGCGGCATGAAAAGTACCAACGAGACTATTATTTATATATATATGTGTGTATGTGTAAGAAGCAGCCTTTCTATTAGGTAGCAGTAAGGTTTTGTAATATTAGACATCTTCAAATTTAGCACTTAGTGAGACTTCATCCGGGTGATAATGATAATAAATATTTATATGTATATAATAACATAACTGGACCCACCTTTTATCACATTGTAATCCTTGTGTTGACTTAATAATAACAAAATTAGGGTTAAACAAACAATTAATGATTGATGATTAGGGCTAGATTCATTTATAACTATAAAAAGTGTCATATCATTTGGGTCCATCTCATGATAGATTCGTAGCATCCAACTTGTAGAGATTAAAACATTGCATCCCACAACTATGACATGATATTTTTTATATTTATTGTTGAAATAATAAATTAAAACTCGTTTTTTAATTTTTTAATTCAGTATTCAACTTTTTAAAATTTTTAATAAATGTTCAAATTCTTAAAAATTTAACAATTCAATTCAAAATATTATTTATATTAATATTTTGTCAATATGACTGATCAAATGTGTAAAAATTAATATGTAAGATATCATATTATTTTTTTATCTTTATAAATATAAATTTTGAATTTTATTTGATACTATATATTTATTTTAATCACAATAAAGTGCAAAATGATACTAAAAAATAATATTAATAACTTATGTAACTTTTTTTTAATGTTAGAATACAAATAGTATCTCAAATCTTAAGTAATTTACATGAAACTTTTTTAAAAAATATTTATTAGGTAAAAAAGGAATTATGTTTTAAACAATATAAGAGTAATGAATTAAGTTAAAATATATTTATTTATGAAACTAAAATAGACTTTGAAGTAAAATAACATCAAAAAAGTGGCATTTGTGGGTGTACATAAATTAAATAAGGAGATCTAAAACAAAATATTATTTATTAAGTAAAGTCGAATTTAATAAATTAAAATTTTTTACATTCTTTAGATAAAAATAAGCTCAAAACTCAATCAACTCGAACTGGATTTCCCGTGCAATTTTTGTTGTTCCTAATTGCTTTTTTTTTTAAACGAAGGAACCCACAGCTATTATCCTTTAGATGCGTATTAAGTAAACCTCCGGATTGAATCACGCTAACTGGTTACTTCGCACTAGGCAAACCTTGTACAATAAGCTCGAGTAGGAGAATTTAGGTAGGGGATTCGAATACAAAACCTTTTGACTTCATGCTCCCTACTCCACCAACTTGACCACCTCCTAAAAGGCGCTAATTGCACATAGACATACAAGATACATAAAATATAAGATAAAAATATTGTAAATTTTTTTCTAAGAAATTATTTTTATTATTTTAAATAATTTAAAGAATGCTTTGTAATGAAAAAAAATTGAAAATATATTTTTATAAAACTTTGAATTGACAATATAAAATTACCCTAAAAAACATATCTACAAGGCCATTAACCATGTGCGTACAACATCCTATGACAGTTATCTAGCTGGAAAGACCTTTGTCTTGTATGAACATAGTATATAAGTGGATGCAAATCTCCCATATTAAACGACAACCTTAATCACTAATTTACATTATCCAAATACAAATCAAAACAGCTGGCATGTAATAAAAAAATAAAATATTATAATTAAATTTAATTACTTTCGGAGTTCAAAAATTGAATTGAATTATTGTATTAATAATATTGAATTATTAAATATTTATTTTCGTAATTTTTAAAAATAATTATTTATAAGAATTATAAAAAAAAGCATTTTAAGGTTCTGACAGCTTTTTCCCACGCCTTTTTTTAACAACAAACGGTCTCTGATAATACGCGGATTCCAATGTAGGACTTAACTACATTTAATCAAAGGGTCTTGGGCTCCGCTACTCACTTTGTTACAATTTCCAACAAGACACCCACACAAGAACAGAGGTGCGTTGTCTGCGTCTGGGATAAAAAACAAAAGCAGAGGGAGTGTGCATGAGAGAGTAAAGCTATAGATAGAGAGCTAAGTGGAAGTGAAAAAGAACAGTTTGGAAGCGAAGAAATGGGAAGATCTAGTCCTTGTTTGAAGATAATCACGTGCAGCGGTGGCGATTCTGCTGATAAAGATGAACTCCATGTCTCAGAGGCTGAGGTATGTGTCTGATTGGTCAACTCCGCAATAACCGTTTTGTCTGTTGCATCTTTCTACGAGGTTTTGATGTCTTGTCTGATTAGTATCTTTGTGTTGCTCGCGAGTCTTGTTGTTTTTCTGAATCTGTGCCGTTTTGAGTGTTTATGTGTTAAAATAGTTTAGTTTGAATAGTTTAGTTTGGGAAGAGACATTGAGTTTTGTTTGTGTGTTTCAGTCCGGTGTCTTGATAGTAAATGTTGCACGAAGAATTGCTCGTGTTTCAGTTCAGTTTCATTCGAAGTGCTTAGGAGATTTATGTCCAAGTCCTGTTATCTGCTCAGAGTTGCTTTCATTTTTCTTATGAAACAAGTTTTAGAGCATTTTGAGGAATTTAAGGTAGTGTGGAATTATATTCAAGCTGAATCCGTATCTGTGAAAGCTTGCTCAGTCTGATCTCAATTTCCTAGTCAGAAACTGGTATTGATCATCAAGCAGAATGTGAGATCAGGTTCAGGTTTTTATTTTATTAGAGTTTGGACTATCTTAGATCTAGAAATTCTAATACTATTTCACCTGTTTTTGTGCTGATTGAGTTTGACGAAACCACCGGTCAAAGCCCGTGCCATTGTGCAATTCAAGAAAGAGAAGAATTTTATTCTTGCTTTGGACTAGTCGAGATCGTTATAATGCAGCATAGGCAAATTCAAGTTTTTTCAATTGCTTGTCAGGGGTTCGAAAATGATTTGTTTAAGATTTGTGCGTGCCAGAATTAGTTTCTGGAGTGTCGGAATATCGATTCATGTGATAGCTGATGCTTTCATTTAAGAGTTATCCTATTTTTTAATACTATGTTCTGTGAACAATGATTGAAAATGATTTAGTAGTTAGGTGGTAATTGAAAACTGCAATGTTTGTAGAAAATGTGAGTACTCTCATATGTAGTGCCTTTTCTCCCTATTTTATATTCAAGTTATTCGATTCATGTCCCGCATCTTGCTTGTAGAATTTGCTCAAAATGGTGAAACCTTTACGAGAAATATCCATTTCATTGCCTTCTCCATTTGTAAGGGTTACCTTCAAACTACAAGTTCTTTTGTTTTGTCTCTTCTGAAACTTTGATAGACTGAATAATAAGGTGATTCTGGTTATTCTTACTCATGTTCATTCAGATGATTGATGATCCAAACTAAATTTCTTTGCAGAACAAGAACTCAAGTGACAAACATGGATGGAGTTTCTGGAAGAGATCTGCCAGTCATCGGGTTCTAAACAACACTGTGACCTCTGAAGTCCCTTCTTCTGTGAGCAAGGAGAGTCCAGAGTCTGCCAATCTGAAGTCTCGAGTTCCAGATACCTCCATTGTTCAAGAGAAAGCCTCAGTCATACAATGCAGTGATGGAAAACCACAGTTATCAACTTCAACAGAGCAAAAAGTTTCTGACAAAATGGTTGTTACTCAGGATGAAGTAAAAATACCGGAGACGACTATTATCACCAAGGATGAAGGAAAATCAGATACCCGTCCAAAAGAGTCTGTTGTTATTATTCTACAGACTGCGGTCAGAGTGTTTTTGGTAATTATGATTTACTTCCTTGAAATGTATGACACAAGGTTCACTCAACTAGCCACTCAAAACTTTTTCCTTTCAACAAAATTACTTTCAGGCTAAAAACAAACTCTTTAAGCTTAAGAATGTAATTAAGTTGCAAGCTGCTGTACGCGGACACATAGTCCGTCAACATGCTGCGGGAACCCTACGATGTGTTCAAGCCATTGTCAAAATGCAAGCACTTGTTCGCGCTCGTCGGGCCCGTTTGTCGTTGAATTCTTGTGCAAAAAACAAGGTAATGCTGCTGAACTCAATTAAAATTTTCCTTGTGAGGTAAACAAAGAATATTGGCTTCTATTTAGAACTCTTTATCATTGTTATGTTCATTTTACTAACTCTCTATCAGTGTTATGTTTATTTTATTATGTACATTCTCTTGTGTTGAGACATTAAATCCTTGAAGCCTTTTTACTGCAAATCTCAAAGCATAGTTCTACTTGAATTTCTCTTTCTGACGTATATAAATTTGGTAGGAAAGATATTCCAAATATTGAGGGCTTTTGGCTGGATTGCCATATTCGCATACTGAATTGCCTAATTTACAAGGAACTGAAGAATCTATGATTCACAAAATTGTCCAAGAGGACATTTTGTCCTGTCAAATAGCTTGTTAAGATGTTTGAAGCTTATGAATCTGAGAGTTCCTGTGATTCGGGCAACAGTGTTTCTGTACTCTTCTAGGGATTTTTAAAATGATTTTTCAGGACAAAGGGTTTCAAATTTAAGGATGAAATCTGTAGTCAATAGTTAAAATGTTTGGGTTTGGAGAGTAGTGAATCACCTTTGGTTTTTGTGGCTTTTTGTCACGTCATTTTATTTATCACATTCCTATTACACTTCAACGGTATGACCTTCAAAATAGATAGAATCACAACCTCATCTTTCTTCTTTATTGTTGGTGGTCTTGAATTTCATTGCGGACGGGCTTTTCGCAGACTGCAATGTTTATTCATTTATCCTTTTAATATAAGATTTAATATCTTGTTTTAGGGTAAGGAAAACCAGTTAACCAAGCCAATTGTCACATACACTTCCATTGAGAAGCTGCTTAGCAACAGTTTTGCTCGGCAGGTATGATTCATTGAGATATACTACTTAATCCTATCTTTTGCATTTATCCCGAATATACTGAATCCTATTTCATTTTGAAGCTAATAGCGTCAACACCCAAGACCAAACCTATTCACATCAAGTGTGATCCTATGAAGCCTAACTCTGCTTGGAGCTGGTTAGAGAGGTGGATGTCGGTTTCATCGGCACAACAAACTCCAAATACACAATTGGAGATTAAGGAATTGGAAATAGAAAAGAATGACTCATCCTTCTCTCCCATGGAAAGTAGAGTTGCACCCAAAGATTTTCCTGCGTCTGCACATTCAAGTTCTGAGACCAGGGAAACCATAGTGCTGTCTGATAGTGATGAGAATTTGATAACGCTTAATGCGGACAATATGGAGTCTCATACAACCTATCCAAGTTCTTCAGTGCTCAAAGATTTGGATCGTCATCATCCCAAAGTGACCATTACATCTGATGTGAAGGATACATCGGCAGGCACTAATTCCCTTGCAAACCAAAGTGAACATACTGGCTTAAGTTCTCATATGGGACCGAGTTCTCTTTCTCATGAGGAAATAGAAAGTGAACAATCTGAGCATCCTAAATGCTCCACGAAAAGATTTGCCTCTGAAAAAGTGGGGCCTGAAGCAAAGAAATCTAATATTCGATCAACAAAGTCCAGTAATCCTGCAATTGTTGCTGTCCAGTCAAAATTTGCAGAGTTGAGCTCAACTGTCAATTCAAATAGATCAACCAGTTCACCTTCTCAAGAGGGTGAATTTGAACCAAACTCAGATGTAGTATCATCCGGAGAAGGAAATATAGCTAGTGAAAATGAGCTTAATGTGATCGAAAACTTGGTTCCCCAAAATCCTAGGGTTCAATATGGTGGATCTGAATGTGGTACTGAACTTTCTATAACTTCGACTCTAGATTCTCCCGATTTATTTGAAGTTGGAGCTGTAGAGGAGGAGCATGAAGCTAAAGTACCTGGGGAAGAAACTAGCAAGCCTAATGACAAGGATGATGTAATTGTTCAAGTCAAGAATGAATATATTGAACCAGTTCCAAATCAGGCTCACACTGTCATGAAACAACCTGAAAAAATCAATGACATCATTGGTGAACTTGCAAATTCCAAAGCAGCCGAAGACTCTACTCAGGCAGAGTTGCAGCCAGAGACTAGTGCATGTGACGCCAAGAAAGCACTGGACTGTGTGACAGGTGGTCATGCTTATAGATTGTCCCCTGAAGTTTCACCAAGAAGCCATATAAGTATTCCCGATTCCGAAGGAACACCTTCAAGTCAGATATCTGTGGCAGGTAAAAAGAGCAGTACTCAAAGGGGTAGTTCCAAACAAAAGCGGAAGTCGCTGTCAGCAGGTAAGAGATCAACAAATCTTCATGACTCTAACACAAGAAGTAGCACAGAACAGTTGCCTGAAGATGAAAAGAATGGGAAGCGACGGAATTCTTTTGGTTCGACGAGACCTGAACCCACTGATCAAGAACCAAGAGATAGTAGTAGTAGTGGTAGTTCAATTCCCCACTTCATGCAGGCCACAGAGTCTGCAAGAGCAAAATTCCATGCTAGCAACTCACCAATATCAAGCCCAGATGTGCATGACAGAGACTACATCAAGAAGCGTCATTCCTTACCTGGTGCTGACGGGAGGCAGGGTTCTCCTCGCATCCAGCGGTCATTGTCTCAAGTACAGCAGGGAAAGGGAAATAGCAGCCATGTCGTTCATGGTATTTGTATAGCTTCCTTATTGCTTGTGTTCATTGCCTTACATTTGCATGCATTAGTAGGCTACTATCCAAGAGAAAGTTATCCATATTCCTTGATGTTGGGTTCTACTCAGACATCCTGCATAAATATGAAATGATAATACTAGATAGGTAGAACTGACATAAAAGATATAATTGTTCCAGATGTTCTACTCTGACATCTTGGACAGGTGAAAATATAAAATGAACGAGGAGACCCCACTTCTCATTACCGAACATAATCATCATAATCATTCTTCCCGAGCATACATTAAGAAACTTTTAACCTGCTCTCTATCTTTTACTTTCCCCATTTCTTTGTCTTAACAATGTTGAAACACTTTATCATTCTGTTTGAAAGTATCATTCATTTTGTTATCTAGGCCCTATAATTCCTTCTCGATGTTCTGCCAGTAAAGTCTAGCATCTCTTTTCGTATTGAAACAATATTTAAACTGTTAAACAGAGCTGCTTATCCTGTTTTAAATTGCCTTTGTTACAGAAAAAAAATGGCAGAGGTGAAAACATACTTGAAATCAATTATATGCTAGAACCCGGATTTGGTTCTCTGTCTTGTTGATGATGCACCATCTGGTTCTTATACTTCAGTGTTCCCGGAAACTTAGTTCACGCGTTTGATGTCCGGAGTTCGTAAGGGACTAGAGATAATAAACACAGGACCAGGTGATGAATCCATGTAAATTACGATTTGTTATATCACAATTATGTTACGTTCTCGCAAAGGTTTTCCTCTCTGGTGGGTATTGGTGCTTGTTAATTGGAAATTATTTTGTGTGATAATATTTTGTTTTGAAACATTCAACTGTAAAAGTAGGAGAGCTTACAGATTCGTCTCCTACTGATTCATGGTAATAAATTTCTCTAGTTCATTGTCGTACTTTACAGCTATTGGAAACACGAAACTTGTTATCGAAAATAGTCTCTCCTAGTTTGGAAGTTGCGTATTTTTGAATTGGAATCCTTCCGGTGAAAGCATAATTAAAACGAAATTACTGATAAATGT
>JAOQMS010000006.1:1471892-1504314 GCA_027563885.1 Erythroxylum longipes | reverse complement strand
CATATATTATGACCTTCTTCAAACTCTTACTTAATTATTCCTCCGTTCATCCAAAATTTCAATTTTTGGAAAGTATTATAATTATTCAATAAGAAGAGTTTTATTTTTTTAAATAAACGATGTGAAGACCTATTGATTTGCACAGGGATCATTAATACAAATACGGAAAAAAAATACAAAACATATGTTATATAAATATTATATTCAAACATACGCTAATTAAATATTATTTATATGATAATATTTGAATTAAATCAATTAAATTTGACTCAAATTAATAATTTATTATTAATTTAAGTTAAATTTAATTAGTTTGAGTTGAATTTAAGAAATGAATTTAGTTATTATAAGAGGAATTTTTTTGTATTTTGTAGTTATTTTTAATTGAAATTTTAAAAAATAAAATTTTCTAAAACTTCATAAATTAATTTTTTTTAAAATTATAGAATGGTATATGGCTTTTATTCTATATTAGAAAAAAACATATTATTTGATTATGAACTTTTATTAAAATTTAAGCAAAATTTATAATTAATTTTGGTTAAATATATTTTTGAATTTTTTCTTATAATTAAATATAATCTTTTGTCACTTAAAGTATTGAAGAGTTTCTTAACATATAATTTGTGAGTTAATAAATATTTTTGAATTTTTTTATTGCATTTATAAATAAATAATTTAATACTTAAGTAAAAGTAAAATACAAAATATAAATAAACAGCAAAATAAATTATCTAAGTCTAGTTTTTATTAGACATATCAATTATCCGACTTGTTCATTTATTTTTAAGGAAAAAAATTAAAATGAAGTTGTTTTAGAAAAAATGAACAGGCCAACTTTAGTCAGCCCGTGGCTCCCGGTGGCCTGATCAACCCAGGTCAAAAATGGGCCTAACCGGGCCAGACAGGTCGGGCCATAATTGCCTTCCATAATTTTTATGAGTTAACACATTAAATAAAAATAAGAAATAATAAAATTATTATAATTATAATATATGAATTACTTAAAAAAGAATTATAAAAATAAAATCCGCAAAAAAGAGCCTTCTAGTGGTGGTCAGAACACGACCACTTAATACAACTCACAAAAAAGACCCATCCCCAATTAAAGGTGCGTGGCCAACAGCCGCGCGAAACATGCTAACACTACTAGTCCACTAACCCATTTCCCAACCCCACGCGACACGATCGCACGTGTGCAGTCCTCAAGTTTCTACACTTTACTACGTACACAGATAAAATTGGACGTAAAAAGAAAATAAATATAGAGAGAGAGAGTGATTGAAACCGCAAAATCGAAATCGAAATCGAAATCGAAACAATAGCCAGAGGATCTAGGGTTCCCTTGGATCTCTCCTTTACGCGCCACTATACATCTATCTATCCAATCTTTATATGTACATATATGTGTCTCGATATATATCGATTATTACCGTTTGCGGTTTGTGTTTCTTTTTTTATTTTTTTCGTTTTTTTTGGGGGCTTTTTCTATGCTTTGGATGGTCTAAATTTGTGGACATTTAGGCGATGTCAAATGGGTAAGCAATTGTAATTTTAAGATTTAGGGTTTCGAATCTTGTCGACCGCATTCGAACCCTAGTATCGGTCCATTGAAACCCCTTTAACTATCGGTGAGAAATTGGGGACTGAAAAAATTGAAGTCGGGAAATAAAAAAGCGGTTGTTTATGTATTTGTTTGTGGTTGTTGATCTGAAAATATGCGAGGATTGCAGAGATCAAAAAGAGTTTATTGGGCACCAGATGCCAATCTTTGTCAGGTAAAAACTGCAAATTCTTGGAGGAAATTATCGGTTTAATATGAGGGTTTATCACCTGTTTGGCAATTTTGTGTTGGTTTTTTGACGGAAAAAAATTTATCCAAATGAATCGAATAAAGATGAAAATGACTGAATCTTTGATTAACTGGGCTAATTGTTTTTGCTATTTAAGGATATTTTTGTTCTACCCATGATTTTAAGATATTATTTTGAAGATTGAAATTGCCTTATTTCTGCTTGGTATTATATCTAGTTTACTGCCACTCTTGATGGTACACTAGTGTTGTTTCACTCATGCAATGTGTTATTATTGTACTGCTTTTGTATTTTGTCTGGTAATTGGATTTGTTCTTTGTTGGATTCCTAGTATAGGATATATTGCTTTCTACATGGATTCTGTTTTGCGGTGTTCAAATTTCACTCCTTCTTATAGTTGTTCAAAGTGACATGCTTTTAACTGGTTGCAGATTTTAGTACTAGTAAAATTTGTTAAAAATGGCATGCTTTTAATTGGTTGCAGATTTTAGTTCTAGTAAAATTGATGGAAAATCGGTAATATATATTAGGAGTTAGTCAAGTAAATGGCCACCTATGAATACTGAAGGTGATTTTCTTTATTGCTCCAGAATTTTCTTGTTAGTTATGCTTATCTTGAGTAGAAATATCATAATAACAGCTTAATGGCATTGGATTTTAGAACTCCGCTGTCAGAGCCAACTTTCATGGTGAAAATTTAGGAACAAGAACAATGGTATTCAACTTGTTGTAGATGCTATCCGTGGCAATATTGTCTCTTTGTATGCTGAAATTCAGGTAGTGGCTGCATAAACTTTTCCATTTAATGCAGGAGCTTGATGCTCTTTTACCATACACTTATGAATTTAATAAAACCTTTTTAGAGAAACTATAATACTGCACTAGAATTCAAGATATAAAACCTAGAAAATGTACATTGCTAACTGAAACCTATGTATAACCTAGAAAATATGCATTGCTAACTGAAACTTATGTGTACACAGACCAAGATGTTTCCTTTTTTGTCATCCTAGTTACTTGTAAGATTTTAGATATCAAGTTATCTTTGGATCGTCTCTTTTGTTTTTGAAAATTTATCAAATATGCTAAGTACTTCCACTCTCTATAAGTGAGCATTTCATAGAAGCTTTGGATGTAGATCTTTCAATCTGGCTGTTTTATTCTCCAATGCTCGAGGATTAGTATATCTTTTTGTTTTTATTTACCACCTGCAATTTTACATTTTTGTTTTTATGTACCATCTGCAATTTTACTAAGTCCTAAAAGTGAACACCACCCATTATATTAGTGGGTTTGAAGGAAATTAGAAAGAAAATCTGTTTTTTGGTGTAAAATTTCTCACATTCTTCGAATCACTTAAAGTTTGTTGCTTCCTAGAGTTGCCTTCATAGACAACATAAACTATTGGATAGTGCTTTGCATGTTGAAATTTGCAAGTTTGTTTGAATTGTATAGTTGAAAGTTTCGTCTACCTCATTGTTGTATTAAGCCTGCTCATGCGTTTGTAGGTTTCTGAAATGACAATTATATACCCCATTTGACAGTACATAATTCTTTACATTCTGACTTGTGCAACTTTGGTAGTGTTGGGAGCATTAGGTAAAAACTTTTCTTTTGTCCGTGCATTTGTGTTATTATCGAGGTCATCTTGGCAGCCTATTCATTTTCTGAATTTTGCCTTGCTAATGGAGTTATTTTTAGTATAATATATTAATATAAGACTTCCTTCTGCATTCTCAACGAAAATAATCCAAACTGTTAAATTTTGATTCAGATGATAACAAGTTTTGTCATCCAAGGCGATGAAGAAAATATATATGCATCTGTTTTGACGTCCTATGTTGAAGAGGAACTTATGCCTCCTATCTTAGGGTCTTTTGGAAAAATAATTTTGATGTCCTTGGCTATTAGCATAGCATGTTGCAGATACTATTAATTGCTTTGAGATGGTTGTATGTGTGTTGCAGATAGTATTAATTGCTTTGAGAGATTCTGGCTGTATGTGTGTGTGTGTGTGTGTGTGTGTGTGTGTTTTAAGGGGATTAAATCCAAAAGTCCTATTATTCCTAAGCACCTCAAGGGTGTCTACCTTATGGTTGTTGGGATTGATGATCCTTGTCTATTTCTTTGGTTCATATGATGGTGATACAGGCATCCATTTAAACCTATTGACCAATTTAATAAAGATTCCGCATAGACTTTCAATATTTTCTCATTGTCAAGCATATTGAAGGATAAAGTCTTAAATCTTCTAATATATATGATGTATTTGATAGCTGAATGCTCAGCATTTCAACTCCTACTTTCAACAGGTAAGATTATTTCTTTCAGAGGAATCTCCTTCACAAGTTGGATTTGGTGCTCAAGATCACCTCCAGGCAAAGGCACTGCACCATCCAAGTGGAACTACAGGAGATGACTTTCTTCCTCCTGGCTTCGAAGGAGGTCATCCTCCTAAGCATTCACAGATTAGGTTGCCTGAAATCCCCCTAGTTAAATGGAGATGTCCACCAAGGGTAAATCACAGTTTACTGTGTTTCATTCTGTTTTACCGCATTTTGAAAATTTTAGTTTTTAACTTATTAGATCAAATTTTGTCTTGAAATAGATTTCAAGATATGAACTTTTGTATTACTATAACAGTTCATCTTAAACATAACTTGGCGAGTGGTTGCCGGAGAGGAAAGTGAAGATGTGGAAGCTCAAAACCAGAGGGAGTTGAGAGTATTAGAAGCTGTTTATCCTCGGCCTTCTGTGATTCCTCCAAAGTTTGATACTTTGCTAGTTTTCTTCAAAATTTCTGCTGTTTCCATTTTTCCTTCGGCACTCATTCAAACTGAGAGGTTTTGTCTATTTACAGCCCCACATTTGCAGCGGATGCAGAAGACACTCGATATGGTGATCACCAAGTTACTCTGATTCCTATCACTCCCATTGAAGATGATGACACTGTTGAGACATCTTCTGATGGTCTAGAGCCTTGTAATGTTGCAATGAGCTCACACTCGCAGCTATTGGCTTTTGGTGCTTTTCCTCATTGCAACACTCCTAACATACCAAATACCCCTGCAAATGAGAAACAGACAGCTGGAGTCCTTCATGGTGTTGAACCTGATGTAGTAACTGCAGCTTCTGCTGCATTCACTGCCATTAATAAAAGTAACGAGAATGGAGGATTGATAGATCATGACCTGCTCATCAAAATTCTTAGCAACCCAAAAATGATTGAGAAATTGGTTTCAGATCATGGATCTGCGTCCAATGCCCCGAACATGGACAAGCCTTATGTCTCTAATGTCCTTTCCTCAGATTATCCACCTCCTACAGCTGCTTTAGATCCATCTCATGTGCACATGAATCAGATAGAATCCAGTAAACCTTCCCTGCTAGCTGTTAATCCAAGTGCACCCTATTATGCACAAACTCCACCTGGCATGCCTCAAGGAATTCAAACTTCAGCTGTGCCTTCTGTTCCAGCTCCACCAGCAAAGGACATGAATTACTACAAGAAACTCATTGAACAACATGGAGGTGACAGACCAGAAGCTTCTCAGCCATTTATTGGCCGTTACAACAATCCCCAAGTAGGCAAAAACCAAGAACTACCGAATCCAAATCTGAATCCAAATCCGAAACCGAGGGACTCGAAGCCTAAGATTATGAAGCCTTGTATTTTTTTTAACAGTTCAAGAGGGTGTCGAAATGGAGCTAATTGTGCATACCAGCATGATGCATCATCCCAGCAAAGGGTAAGTAACGTGTCAGATGTGCCAAGTGGAAAGAGGATGAAAATGGATAGAGAGATTAGCAGTTAGTTTCAATCTTTTGCATATGTAGCTTTGGCAAATGAAAAGGGCGTAAAGTTTGCATCTTTTGCCTTTTTCTTCTCATCCTTTCTTCGCTTGTTTTATACTGCCCAATGGTTCTGCTCTCTTCTGCTTGGAAGTTTTGAAGCTAGAATTTATGAGCAGAAAGCTTTTGTTGTTAAGGGGAAGTTTTGGATTTTTCAGGGAAGTAATCAGATTTTCCCTGTTCTGGGAGCTGTGTCTTTGTTTTTTTTTCCCTACATTTTCTTACAATCATATTCATATTTTATTATTATTTTTCTTCTCATGATGAAAAAGCATATTCACTACAAAATTGCTTTCAGAAAAAAACTCATTTTAAAAGAAAATCCGACCCTTTATTATTTATTTCATTTCATTTCTCTAATACCTTGTTCCATATTGAAAATAAAAGAGGAAAAATATTAATATTTGGTAAAGCCATTTTTTAATTTGCTTTTTTAATATTATAATGTTGGTATCATTATTAAATTACTAATTCTGATTTTATTATTATTAAATTATGTTATTTCAAGTTTTATTAATATTAATTTATGATTCTAAAAAATTCAAAATTTATAAAAAATTCTAAAAATAGGCTAGTGATCCCTGAAGACTAGATCACAAGTGATTACACCTCAATCCAAAATTCAATCGATTAAATTAATAAACTTCTTGAATCTATAGATAAAAAGTTAAATAAAATATAATGTTGTCTGAAGAAGTTATACTAAAAGTTAGAGCTTAATTTGCCAAATCTAATTATCAATGCTTCAAAATTCAGATTTAAAGTTAAATAAGTAAGATAAGAGGTTTAAGACTTACAAGATTCAATCGGTACTAAATTATCATAAACTGACTAAAGATTGAATAAAGTTAAAGAATTGGAAATATAGTTAAAAGGGATTGTCTTTACTCATTAAAAATTTTGAAGTTTAATTGAAAAAAGAAATTTGTAAATAAAAATTAATTAATATATAATAATTTATTAATTAATATAAATTATTTAATTTTTAACAATAAAATTTGTTAAAGTAAATTAAACTGAAAAATTAAAAGTCGAATCGAAAAATTAAATAATTCAAAATTTTTATAATTGATATGTATTTGAAATAAAGTCTCTTAGATTTCTCATATGAGATATAAAAATAAATAGCTAATAATGAATATATACAATATCAATACGTTTGCCTTATACTCGTTGAGTCAATAGAGTAGAAGGTACGGGGTTAAAAGGTCCTACATTTAAATCTCCTTATTTACACTTTCTTGATCGAGTTTATCGTAGGCTTGTTTAATGCGAAATACCCCATTAGCCTTATTTGCAAGCTATTATGTCAATCCGAAAATTTACCCAATTCGTATATATAAAGAATAACAAATGCAGTTTGATCCGTTTCAAAAAAAAAAGTTGTATATATACATTAATGAGTCCATTGAGTTAATGTGTATATATAAAGAGCATTTCAGAAACTTTGGTCTGAGAAGCAAAGTTGGCATTTTTCTTTTGGAAGGGAAGAGAGACAATGTTGAAGTTTCTATCCAAGGTAAGGATCGAGTTCAATGCGTTAGACCCACGTTTAGCCTCGTGCATGGAGTTTTTAGCTCAGTGCAATTCTCGCAAGGCCAAGGAATCGAATCCTGCTTGCCAAGTCCTCGTCAAGCGCCGAACAGACGATCACCCTCCTCAGATCACCGTTACTTTCGTCAACGGCATCGAACAAGCCTTTGACGCCACAACTACCACCGCTCAGTCCATAAGGAACATGATTTTGGAAAAGGGTCAATTGCTTGAGACTGAGCAAATGTTCCGCGAAGCCGGCGAGAAGTGGCCTGTCATCATCCCTGAAGAAGAACTCCTGCAACATGCTGCTGGTACTAAGGTTAGTGTACTGGTTTTGTCTGCTAATTGAATGTTGTTTAGTCCGAATTGTGTGCTTTTATAATAACGACCCATTGATTCCATTTTGGCTGTACTTGACATCGAAATGGTACTTTGTTTTGTTTGGATCTGTCCTCCTTTAATATATTGTCACACTGACAATTCGTCGAACACATGGTTGGCCCTTTTGCTTCTGTTTAAGCCATTTTACTTTTACGGGAGAGTCTTCGTACTCTTATGGGTAACTGGATGCTTTACTGTGCATGTTTCCGTATATGCAGCAAACTTGATCTTTGCTAAGAAATCTTATCACAACAACGAGTAATAAAATGATTCAGCAAATGGTTCTCTCTTTTGCCTAACAATGAAGCTTCGTAATGAATCCTTCAAAAATGACAATATTCAAGCTTGCCAATTTAGAATTTAGTTGATATAACTTGAAGGGTTTATGAAGATTTGTTTTGTTGTTGGGCTTCTATGACTATCTGTTTCTGCTGCTATTGTTAAGATGTTTGTTATTGAACTAAAGATTGAGCATGAACTAAGTAAGCACATAGAGGTTGTTCGTATAAGGGCATATTGAGCTGTACATTCTGTTTTTTCCCCCTTTTTTCTAAGACATTCTTTAGTGGATGAGTGCTGCTTTCCTCTTCTTTCACTCTCCTTTATTTTGTTTCTCTGTTGTGTTGTTCTCTTATGCCACTAATCTCTGTTTGCCCTTTCTATAATGACTATCATCTTTTCTTTTCTCCCTAGCCAAGAAAAGCTGAAGATAAGAAGCTGTAACCGAGCCTCGTCTGTTACGTTATTGCTCTGTGGTTACGGAGGGGGTATCAGTCCTGCAAAAGACACTGTAGCAACTAGAATGAGTGATAGAATTTTCATTGATGGTCTTTTGATGATACGGTTGCTGAGAAAACAAGTTTCAGTTCACTGTAGAGGTGGTGTTACGCTCTTACTCTTCAAGAAATGAACTTAGATTTACTTGATAAGTGTCCTTTTGATAGCATTGTCATAATAATTGAGCTTTTCTGTTGGGGTTTTATCATCTCTTTTATAGCTACACTGGTCCGACCATACCTTTAGAATATGCATCTCTTCTTCGTCCTTTTCATTTTTGTTGTTAATACTTCTTGAGTTGAGGTTACATGTTCTATAGTTGCAAGAAGTTGAAGCTAGGATTTGGAATCTGAAAATTCTAAGTGCAGGGGTTAAGAGCAATGTAGGATTTGAGATTTGATGGAGACCGTTGCTCTTGATAGTCCTGATGTTTTTCGTAGTCGCTTCTATGTTTTTAAGCACTTGAGCATGTTGTGTTTCTCGTGAAATTCGACTACGAATCGGTAATCAGAATCAGAATCTGACGATCGTAGTTCAAGTGGATTACACTAATCATTTTATTCAACATTCACATTCTTGTTGTATTGTTGAGAAGTAGTGAGTTCTTTGCATCACAAGTCAAAGTACAATCTTCGAGATTCATATGAAGATACAATACTAGGCCATTAGTTTCTACCGTTTGTTCTTACAGGGAAAGTAAGTGTTAATTAAACTACTGTGACACTGTTAAATTGTTGATAATCATCAGGTAAAGTGGATCAGACTTTTGAGGTTGAAGCACTAGTTCCCAACAAGTCTTACATGTTTCTGTACAACCATGACCCCAAAGACTTTATAAAAAGAGACTAGCTTGCCCAATTCTCCCCTTTTTATATGAACAGCCTCCATCTTTCCAAGTTGAAGAAGAAATGACACCAGGAAATAATGAGTTAATGACAGAACTTACAACATATTTTCATTCATGATCTTCCCTTATAATTCGGTTCCGATCAGACATTATATCCATGATGATCTTTTCAGGCGAGTAATTTCCATCTAGACTTATTTTACATGATAAATTGACAAATTCCCCAGTATGATCGTGGTAGATTACCTTGCTTCTCTGCCCTGTGAACATCTCTCTCTTTTTACAGGAAATTTGAACCCCCTTTGCCCTTCCACATGTTAGAAGATACTTGCTATAGTTGCTAAAATTGTTTGTAAGTGGCATTTGAGGTGAACCTTGTGCTTTTGACATATCCTGCCATTTATCAAGAAAAGATTTCACAAAAGCATACCTTGAAACTGGACGTATTTGCAAAGTAGCCATATTAGACAAAAACGAAGTTATCAAGCTTGAGAGTAAGAAAGCACTTGCTTGTGCCGATCCATGGGTTAATGACAACCAAATCTCATCTAACCCTCATTACAGAACTCAAGCTCGCCGTTTACTCAGTCGCCATGAATTAGGTTCATGATATCTGTCATAAAGTGGTTCAATACGTTCTTGGCGCTTCCTTTTGCTCATTTTTGTAGGATCTGCAACTTTGAAGAATCTAGGAGCGAGTTCGACAAGCAATTTAGGATCGACAACAGTAACCTCGCGCATGTATTCCTTGGTAGTCATAACCAGTTCATGGTAGATTACCCAGTCGGGTTGTCTCTGAAAAAGAGCACTGCTTGGGTGTATATACACTGGCTGATTCTCAACTATGGTTCTGTAACCCTCCTGTGGATCTTTCCTGGCTGCATGGAAAAAGAATCCGGCTGTTATCGCTTTCCTAATTTTAGCTAAGTTCTTTCCAGCACTGACCACATCCAATTTATACCTGAGAAAACGATAGAGGTATATTAGCATCAAAATTGACAGAACAAGGATCAGATAGAACTATACATGAAAAAATGTCAATATAAAACATGAAATATCTAGCATTAAACTAGTACAACAAACTCAAGAAGATCCAGTTATCATTAAGTAATCTGAAAATACAGCGGGGGTAAGATCAGAGTGATAGGAAACACCAGTCTTTAATTAAAGAAAGAATCAGTAGAAACATTAGCAGTATCGAGTAAACATTTCCCCCATAGCCAGGAGTAGTCAAAACTATATTAAAGATAGAGCTGACATCTTAGAACATGTAATATCTACTGCGACATCTTCGGACCTCGGAGCAAGTCCTGTTTGTAATCTTCAAAGCATATATTAAGCTATAGTGCAAGAAGAGAGATGGCGTCAAGAACATTCTCAGATCTTAAGAATATAAACTATAGTAACTACATCGAAGACAGATTGAATTGAATAGAACAATCTGGCACTAAAGTGTATTCACCAAGAAGAAATGAGTGAGCAGGCCGAAGCCAAATCATTGGAGCTTCACTAGTTCTGAAACATCTACTCATTATTCCTAAGACAAAATAATGAAGTCACTTAAAATTCAAACAGATGGTGTTATATTTGGCAAGGTTGCGCATATGGGAACTACAAGCTGTTGCAAACAACAGAACTCCTGTCCCAAAAACCATGATTAACAGTACTTAATACTGAAAACACCACCTAGTCACAAAGAGTCAAGGACGTTAGACCTGGCTTGATGTGTAAGAAGATAAAAAACACCTTAATTATGGTGGTATGCATAGAAAAATAATAATAAAGTCATGGAGTACTGTAAAAAGTCTCAAGAACATACTTATCCATGATGGAGAGAAGCTGCTTTCTGACATCCTGAGCCCTCCTCAAGGACCGGGACTGAACAAAGTTCTCAAAACACCAAGGACCAGAGAAGTTTTTGGCCTTCCATGCCTCGTACACAGCAAGTAAAGTCAAATGGTCACCCTCAGGCTGGAAAAATTTTGCCTTCTTTTGATCTGCTTGAGCTTGTTTTTCCCTAGGTCTGTAGAAGATGTTACCAGTTTGGATCATGGCAATAATTGTCAGTATCTCGTCACTACAACCCAGATCTACACTAGCTAGTAACATCTTAGATAATGGTGGATCCAGTGGAAATTCTGCCATTTTCCTCCCTAACTTGGTAAGAAGTCCCTCCTCATCAAGAGCTCCCAAGCTATAAAGCTGTTCCATGGCAGAAATGAGGGCTTGAGGTGAAGGTGGATCCATGAAATCAAAGGACAAGAGGTCATTAATTCCCATGGCCTTCATTGTTAGTGTGGTGAATTCAAGATTAATTCTTTGGATTTCAGGAATTGTTGTAGGGGACATCTCATTACGATACGCACTTTCTGTGTACAGGCGATAACATTTTCCAGGCCCAGTACGACCTGCACGTCCAGCTCGTTGCTTCGCAGATGCTTGTGAAATTGGAGTTATGACCAAAGAATCAAGCCCTTGCTTTGGATTGTATACATTCTGCTTTGCAAAACCAGGATCAATTACATAAAAGATACCATCAATTGTCAAAGAAGCCTCGGCAATGTTGGTTGCCACAACCACTTTCCTCTTCCCAGGTGGGGCAGGTTCAAAAATCCTCGACTGCATTTCACTAGGAAGGGCACTATAAACAGGCAATATAATTAGCTCAGGGACATTCTTACCCAATCCTTTCATCCTATCATAGAGAGCTTGGCATGCAAAATCAATCTCCTCCTGACCAGTCAAGAAGAGAAGGATGTCTCCTTCAGGTTCTGTCAAATGGATTTGTAGGACTGTGATCAAAGATGCATCTAAGTAGTCACTTTCTGGCTGTTTGGTGTATAGTATCTCTACAGGAAACGTCCTCCCAGGAATAGTGAATATGTTACAGTTGAAGAAATATCCTGAAAATTTTTCAGCATCCAGAGTAGCAGATGTGACAATCAAGCGAAGGTCAGGTCTCCTTTTCACAAGCTGTTTAAGTAACCCAAAATGCACATCAGTGCTGATGGTCCTCTCATGAGCTTCATCAAGCATTATAACTGAGTACTGTGAAAGATTCTCATCAATCAAAATCTCCCTAAGTAACATACCCTCTGTCATATACTTGATCACAGTATCCGGTCCAGTGCAATCCTCAAATCGAATGGCATACCCAACTTCTTCACCTAAACGACAACCAAACTCTTCAGCCACCCTTTTTGCAACAGACGTTGCAGCCACCCTACGAGGCTGCGTACACCCTATCTTTCCCCTTGTGGTATAACCTGCCTCTGCAAGATACTGTGTACCCTGTGTAGTCTTACCCGAACCTGTCTCACCAATAACAACCAGAACCTGATTATCATGGACAGCTTGAATTAATTCCCTCTTCAACTTGTAGATTGGCAAGCTCTGTCTCTGCTCCTGGATAGAAAGCTTTGACCTTTGTCCAAATGTCAATGCTTTCCCAAATGCATCCTTCTTCCATTCTGGCATGTCATAAGCTGATAAGCCAACACCTCTAAGCTCCTGTGCAAGATGCCGCTCACCAAACTCAGGCATTGGATCTTCCCAAGGACGATTCAGATCCTTCGGTATGGAATCAAGCATGGTTCTCTGTTGTTGTTCCCGCACTTCTCTCCTTTCTTTTGTGAGAGCTGACTGAAGCGCTGCTGCACGGCTCAACGACCCTTCTGGATTCTTAAATATCTTCACAGGTGACGTGTCAACAGAATATCTACTCTGACCTTGCAAAAATTCTGGCTCATCCTCATTCAACTCAATCTCAAGCTCTTCCTCGGCTTCCTCTTCTTGATAAAGCATTCCATCTCCTTCATCATCAGACAACTCTTTCATACTGAGAACCCCAGAAGCAATAAGCTGTTTAGCTTCCCATTTCTCTGGTGAGCTCATTCTCTTCAAAGGTCTTCGAGAGTGAAAAGAATCATCTTTCTCCACAATCCTAATCCCAGAAAGTCCAGTCCTCATGGCAGGCCCCTCCTTAGAATCTGAAGGATTAGTTCTAAAAGCATCATCATCAGAGCTTTTCTTCAATGGAAGCAAATCTCTACCAGTATTCTGATCAACATCCCTCATAGATAGACTCAATTTCTGACCTGACATTGAAATCACCTTAACATAAACCTCCTGGTCACGCTTCACAACATCCTTGGCATTACCAACCCTCCTACTCGCTATCTGCGAAACATGAACCAAACCCTCCTTCCCTCTGAAATCAGTCAACTGCACAAAGCACCCTGAATCCATCACTCTTGAAACCCTGCCCTTGTAAACCATATATAACTCGAGCTCATGAGAATTGTAATGCACATTCTTGCTATCCCTTTCCCCTTCTCTATGCTCCTTTTCATATCCATTCTCTTCGCTCCCATTTCTCCTATGCCTTCCTCTACTCCTATATTCCCCTCTATCATCATATTCTCTATCTCCACGCCGCTCATCTCCATCATACCTACTCCTATGTCTCTCTCTTTCTCCTCCTCTATCTCTGTCTCGATCCCTTTCTCGTCTATGCCTATTTTCCTCTTCCCTCTCATCTTTTCTAACCCTCTCTTCAGCCTCCATGTCAAGTTCTCTTTCAAGCTCCTTCACTCTCGCCCTACTGTCCTCAATAGCAAGTGCCTTGAATTTAGATTTCTTACCATCGGAAACAACACTATCTTTCTCCGATTCCTTCTCGGACTTGGTCTTCCGTGGAAGAATGGCGTGAATGATGGTTAACAGTGTACGGACAAAGTAGTCGGGCATTTCGGCGCCGTTATCCTTCAATTTGGAGTCAAACTCATCCACAGTCTCGCAATTGCGACCCAATTCGGTGATGAATTCAGCCAACACTTTGTCCCCAAACCCTAAGTGAGTCTCCAACTCGCTACGGACTTTAGAGACGAGAGAGAGATACTCGAGCTTCTTCAAACCATCTTCGTGTTCCGTTGAGGTAAACATCAGATAGACGTCGTAGAATGAGAGTAGCGTAATGCGTCAAAGTTTCTGATCCTTCGTGAGAAATTACATACATGGAAGTGTGCAATTTGGCAGGGTTCTTCCTCGCGCACGAGTAGTTGCAAATTGCTCCCAGAACCGATGCCGTATCTTACGAAGAGACATTGTAATTACTTCCTTTACGTTTTCTGCGTTAAGCTAATTTTAATTTGGTGGTTATTAAGCGAATAAAATATAATGTAATATTATTCTATTGTCGGTTTCGGACCGGTCAGGACCGAACCAAAATGCCAACTTCAGAAGTAACATCAATTACTTGGATAGAGCTAAACTGATGGAAGTGCATAAATATTACCAATGTCAAAGGCTTACAACCAGATTATACTGTCTGGCCCTGGTAACCAACATACAATAGTCAAATACAGTTTTCAAGTGCTAGCAAGCTGAAACAGTTTGCAGAACTTTAGTAATGACCCGAATAGCCATCTACTGGATATCATGCAACCAACATTCGGGGTTATCTCAGAGGTCGTTCCCTCCGGTAATGGGGATGTTACAACCTTGGAGATTGGCACCGTTGAGAAGCTTCATCCCTTCCTCACTCATCTGCTGAACTTCTGAAGGTGAAAGAATCCTTATGCAACGAACACAACCGACGAATTCCCTGCATAAAATGGATGGTTCAATCAATCCAGGAAGTGACGAGGAGTTGATCAAAGATCACAAGCAGGAAGGCTAAAAACGTTGTTTCCAGTTCGAATCGGACAGGTTCAGGAAATACAAGAAGAGGCTATTGAACTATATACGAATTTGAAATAAAGAGAAATAAGAACTTACTCCCATGGATCATCTCCAATCAGTAGAACATCATTTTCGTAATCCACATACACCAGCTTCCAACCAGATTCCCTCGGATTATTTAGCAGACCCTCAAGTCCAAACATGCATTCAATAGCAGAACATAGCTCTTCATAGTTTTTGAAACTCGAGACATCAATTGACCTTCCAACACATCCAGACTTTTGAACCTTTCAAACATAACATGTCAAGATTGAATGGTTAAAAAGGATCGAGATATCTGTACCGAACTTATTATCAATTCGGTAACTAACTGACGATGGTGCAAAACGACTAAGCTTTAGAAGGTAATCTGCGATTCCAAGCTCTTTAAGGATCAAAATCTACAAAGATTGTGACTAATCTTTAATGACCTGGTATATGCTTACCAGTATAAAAATTACAATTCAACTTGCTAGTGACTAAACTGCGTATGAAATATGAATCCATTTTCAGTCAAGTAAGTGGAAATTTCAGTAACAAGGTAATACAATTCCTGTCTGGTCATAAGAATAATGATAAATGAAGATTTTCCACGGAAGGAATGAGCAAAGTATGCATGAGGTAAATGATGAAATAAAGCAAAAAGGATGAGTTAAATTTCCATAATCCAAAATCATCAGGTTATAAGCTTGATGTTATCAGATCATACCTTGGTAAATGTCCGAACACGTGGAGCAAGTTGCTGCCATGAATTATTCTGTAGAATATTGCTCTTCTCAAAGTCCATATTGCTAGAAGATGTACCACCAGAGCTGTCTGGAAAGTCTTGCTGTGAGAATGCTTGGGATTCTGCAAGGCTCACTGAAGTGATCTGAGACTGAACATCCTGGCTCGAGTTGAAGTTGCCAACTAGACAATTAGAAGGATTCTGGAAGCCCACATCCTTGAATGAGCAAAATTCATCCAGAATGGTACTTGAAACAGATGGATCGATCACAACAGCTCCAACGTTACTAACATCCACATTAAGTGAACCATAAATTCCACTCTGATCCTGGCTATCGTCAGACAAATCTTTCACTCCACTTGCAATGAAGCTACATGGCTCTTGCTGAACCAATGGCATAATTTCTGCTGCTTGAGGCAATACTCGTGGATTGTTCAGCTGTTGATCCCACACATTCTCATTCACTACAGGTAAAGAGGGATTTATTGCTTCAGGGAACAATCCTGATGGGTCTTGGAACCCATAAAAAGGTGAAGGCCCTAAAGATCTAGATATCCCAGCTATCGGAGCGCATGAAGGAAGTGATGTCCATTCAGTGCTGTCAAGCAAACCATTCAAAGCATTAGATTCAGGTTGCGGCATATGAAGCTGGTGGGATTGGAAAACTGGCTCTAATAGTGGTTCCGTGGACCGGACATTGACCTGTGCTTGCAAGGGGCCCACATCTTGATTTTGGAAAACCAATCTATTTCCTATGTTCTGCGCACTCATAGAACCGGAGGAAGGTTTTCCTCCACTGCATTCTCCTGTTGAAGTTAACTGGCTAAATTGATCTGCTGAATACTCAGGTTCCGTCTTTAATTTCTCTGTGTTCATTCCACTTTGAGCGTGAAATTCATCATTACTTGGACAATGAAATTTCTCTGGTACATTAACTGCTAATGAGGACGGGTTGATGGCATCAAACTGGTCAGGGCACGAGTAGGAAGAATTTTGGCTATCTCTTGATGAAATCTCTGACTGATTAAGCTGAACTGTCTTTTTTGTTGTTTCCTGCATGGACTTCAAACCATCAAACGGTACTTTAACACCAGAGACGTCTTGCATGGAGGCCACAGATATGCCTGAGTCATTAACAACTTGAGGTTTCAGCAGCATCTTGATCAGTTGTTCAGAACAAAGGTTTGAAATTGAGGAGTACGGAAGATCGCCATTTACTGTTTCAGGAAGCCATATTACAGGTCTTTTGATCAAATTTGTCCATTCATTTCCTCCTCCTGGATAAGCAAAAAACTAGGAATGAAAACCTGGAAAAGTGTGTATGCAATAGAATTAAGAAAACCTCACCTAGGAATCCAGAATGCAAGGGTCTTTTGAGACCTGTAGTTAAAGAAGGGAAAATGAAGAGACTTTCTGGAGTCTCAATCTCCCATGAGCTAACCCGATTTTGCTTATCCGAACATCCCGGCTCATCCCACTCTACCTGTTCATAAAGAATGCAATAGTGGACTCATTATTCAAATAGAAGAAGCAAACAACTCACCATATTCATTTGCATTGACTTCGCAGACATTTGAAACCCAATCATCCTACGAGAGAACAGGACCTAAAGAAAGTTACAATTAACGCTAGCTACCTGAAGATTTCGCCACTTGGAACCAGGCCATCTCAGTGGATCTAAGTCACTAATTCCTACTATTGTTCCCATATATCTGCACAAAGTTATAGAAAAGTTTAGGGTAGGTCACTCCATTAAGCACAGCAATGTGTTAATATCATAATAAAATAGCACAAGAAACCTTCAACCAGTAGAATAGATATTATATGCACATTTGTCCTTAATATTGTGGAAAAATTACATGGGATCCAAAGACTCATGGCTAATGATCACACGACAGTGACAGTCACCATTTCCCTAAATTTTTATTGCTTAAACAAGAATGTACAAGGATTTAAAATGTACCTCCTCTTGCCTGACTCCTCTGTTTCAAACATCATTCCAAATCTCATACCAACTGAGATCTGAGTTCCAAATACAGCTTTTCGATATTTTCCCATAGGAACTACAAATTCCGAAGGGCATGCTCTACAAGTATAGAAAAGATAAACTGATCACTAAATGGATTTGACAACCAGAGAACTTTTTGGAAATAGTATCTGCATTTTTATCAAACCTAGGATTGTAAAAAATTGTGAATGGACTTCGATTAGCTGCAGCATGAGCCGCTGCAGCAAGAACACCAATGTGCATGCTGTCAGCAGAGAGAACTGATGATTGTAATGCCGTCTGTTGGCGGTTTGCCCGTCTCACACCTACTAGTAATTGTGACTTTTCATCCCTAAAGATGTTAGGAACAAGAGATATATGATAAGAATTTGTAGGGACTATAATAGATTAAAATTTATACAACAGAGATTAAAAACCTGTAAAACTCTTTGCATTAGTAGAAACAACAATAAGTTACCTTATAAAGAGAACAGAGTCGCCAGCTTTAAGCCTTTTTGAACCAACAAATAAACTCCATCCGGTAGTAAGAAGATGTCGCTTTGGCTGCCCTGGATAATACAAAAGTAAACTTAATAGGTGAAAGATATACATGTGTTCCAGTAGAATGATTTTCACTACCAAGTTGGATGAATATTAACTATAAGTTGTGATAATGTTGAATCAGCATTACTATCCAAATGATTGTATAGGAACCAAATTCTCAAAACCTCCTTACCGCGATAAATATGACGAAATGTCCACATATTATCGTGCAAGTCTCTGACAACGAGCTCTTGGGTTGGTGGTTGCATTGTGTAATCCTGAATCGAAGTTACAACAGAGGTGATATGATTAGTCAATTACAAATGGAGAAGTGGTTCTTACAAAAAGAATAGAAAAAATTAAACTCACCAATGGAGGAAAGAGCTTTTCTGCTGCCCTACGTGGGACAGAGAAGCCACCATGAGTGCTTGTATCACTTGCAGTGAGAGTTTTGCAGAAAAATTCACTTGGATGCTTGGTAGGCTTTAATCCAAAATCTGGAATAGGAAAGACATCCTTTTCCTACACAGAAGTGCATTCTTTATTGAAAACTGGTGTGCTCCAATTCTCTTCATTTCTTTTAGTAGTTGTGAAAGGATAGATAATAGAAATTTGGATTAATTAAAGCATTGACCCTTACCGAGTTCACTGCTTGAAGACTCATTTGTGCATAAATTTCATCTGTATCTTTGTCTGCCTATGGGAAAAATGTAAGCATTATATCCATCACTCGTCAGCAGATAAGAAGTGTCATTAGCAAGCATTTGCAGAGTAGCTAACAAACTACATGCTCAGCAAAAAATGCATACATGTAAGGTAACATTGTGGACTTGACACAGCAACTGAGAAGGCAGGTTTGGATAGTTCGGGACTTGCGAGGTTGCCATTCTTCTTGTGGAAACCGCAACCTGCAAATCAAGTTTACAAATTAGCTCTACAGCTGCAAGACACCGATATCTACATTTTGGTAAAGCCACCACATTCTTGCACCATGTTTGTAGTAAAGAAACAAAAGAACATTGCAATACATGAATAGTGATAAACATTATAATTAACATATGCCACATCTAGCCTCTTCAGGATAAGGATGCGAACAAAATTATGGATAATACTCAAAACATACTAAGTTCAACTCTCGTCCTATGGCACAACCCACGAACCTTCTATCAGTTGTCTCAATATATAGTGTGCAGAATGAGCTAGTTTCATGGATCGTCTAAGAGACACGATATAATTGGCATAAACTAGTTTAGATATTTCAGGTAGCACTTTAAAAGAAATTTTATGGAGTTTACTAGCAACAACATCCCAAACAAATGCAATCCAAATACTCAGATTGTTACATTCAGCAAGCAATTAACAGTCAGATGTTTAGACGCTTAGAATGGAGCCTGAAGATATCATGCACATCACTTTTAGCTAACATTTCATCATTTTACTAAAAATGTGTAAGAGTACTTAACAGAAACGCCATGCAAAGCTGTTCATACAGCACAGGTACGTATTTTTTAACTTCTAAGAAAAAGGAAAGCAGAGCGAAGATGGTATCTTTCATTCATAAAATGATCAGGAAATAATGATGATAAAATGCAAACAAGACATGAAGAAACACAAATTTGGAAGAAGATGAAGAAAAAAAGCTAACCTGTTCGCTATGTCCTTGAGGGAAATAATACACAAGACTTCCGACCTGAGGTAAGGACACTAATGGGCCTGCACAAGTGTACCACAGCTCCGAGTTTATTGCCTTACGAGTCCCTACCAGAAGAACAACAACCTCTATACATAAGATATACCTCTAAAACTTATCCTATAAAGGAAACACAACTGAAGAAGGTCGTTTAGAGTTCAAGATGAGCATAAACTGAACCCAAGTGTTGAAAAGAAGAAGGAAACAAGCTCTAACCAGATTGATCCTGGATTTCTTTTAACAACTTCATTTCCTCAAGCAGATTTGTGGATGCTCCTCCACTTGTAATGCTTCCAGTTTTTGATTTCTCGTCAACAGAACTCATTATGTGAAACAGCTTCACTTACTGGACTATACAGGATTTTCTAACCCAACCATAAGGACGTAGCCAAAATACCCATCTTCCAATTCTTCACTTCACAAGCTTCCAATGGCCAGAAACACCTCTACAGTCTTCAAAAAAAACTCCCAATTGATCACGTATATTCCTCCAAAAGCACTGAAAAGGTCACAAATCTATGATAAACCCATGTCATGTAATCTCAGGCTCTCCATAAAAACCATTCCAATTGGACAAAAAAGAGCAGCACAACACAACAGAACACAACCCCACAATCTCACTCTCTCTCTCTTTCACTCACTCTCTTCCTCTCTCTCGGTTGTCCAAAACGAAGGAACAAAACCTGCAAAAGGAGCAGGTAAAAGAGATCCTTTTTCAGAGGTGGGTCTTTTCACAAAACAAAGAACCAGAACAAAGCCATCAGTTTTCATCAAAGCACGCGAATCAAAGCACAGAGAGAGGTTGGGGCTGTAGAACTCTACTTCTGTATGATCATATTCAAAGTGCTTCTTTTTACCCTTTAACCTCACTTGTAAAAGAAACCAACTTTTCAAGTGAAACCAACCAACCAACCCCTTCTCTCTACTCCACCACCACCACCACCATCATCACCATCATCATCATCAATCCGATTACTGTTCTCTTTTCCTCCATCAAACCAAATACAAACAAATACAAAGAAAGAAAAGTTCTCTCTCCAAATACAAAGAAAGAAAGGTTCTCTCTCTATCCCTCCTTCCTCCTCTCTCTATCTCTGTATCTATCTCTATAACAAAAGTCTCTTTGCTTGGAAGTAGAAAGTGTGCATGCTCTTATCCTGAGCGCACACTTTCTGTAAATGGCGATTCCGTTGCAGCTTTAAACTGTTGTATGATAAAAAAATAATATTGTTAAGAAAAAATATATAAAGTTTAATTGTCCGAAATTAAGAATATTAAAAGAGGAACAGAACTTGGTCTACAGGAAGTCGGGAACACGAAAACAGTACAAATAGTGTTCTGTTGTTGTGTAACGAGGAGAGGAGAGAGAGTGACACCAGAGAAGGAGAGAGAGAGAGAGAGAGAGTGTTGAAATAATAATAATAATAATTAAAATTTAAAAAAGGAGGGAAATGATGTAAGAAATTCTTAGAATGTCAAGGTGGCGCGTTTCGGCACGTGGATTACGTGGGACCCTTTTTCGATTTTGTACTGCGCGATGTTCTTTTCTAAATTTTTAAATTGTGAGATGGATTTCTTGTGAATTAAGTAATTAAAATTTTTATTTATTTTTAATTAAATATTAAAAAAAGGTCTTTATAATTTTTTATTTCAAGAAAACTCCTCTCAAGACTTATGTTAAAAGGTTTACATATTATTAATATGATTATTTAATTGGTCATTTCGAAACAGTCTCTCTACTAATTAAGAATAAACTGCATATTATTAGACTTTCTTAAACTCCAAGCTTCAACGTGATTTCTACCAAATGTTGTTGTTATTGTATGATTATTTAATTGATTCTGCCCCTTAAGGAGTGATCGAATTGGTTAAGTGAGAGGCATGAGGCTAAAAATTCCTGTGTTCGAATCTCCCTACTTATACTCTCTCGATCGAACTTATCGTACAAGACTTATCTAGTGTGGAGTACCCAATTAACATGATTTGCAAATTATTGCACCAATCTAAAGATATACCCAGTACGCATTTAAAGGATAGCAACTGCAAATTCCTCCGTTCCAAAAAGAAAATTTAATTGATTCTTTAATTTAATTTATATTGATTGAATGCGACTTAAGTTAATAATTTATTTTAATTTTAATTTTAATCGAATTTAATTAGTTTTAGTTAGATATCGTATTAATAATATTTATGTCACATTTATTTTACCATTATCTTTAATAAAAGTTTGGAGAAAATTTTTTAAAAATAATTTTAAAATTTTGAAAATATTTAAAATAATTTTAAAATTTTGAAAAATATTTAAAATAATTTTTAAAATTTTAAATTAGATCTAAAAAAATCTCGTCCCTTTTACTAATAACTGTCTTCTTTTTAATTTCTTTAATTTGTCAAAAAAAAAACTATCTTCTTTTTAGCCACTCAAATATATACTATAAATAATTAATTTGAGAAGTATATAAATTGGAATCAAGTGATAGATTAAACTTAGCGAACACATTCTCAACTTGGCAAAACACCATAACAAAAGGGTTCATGCTAAGTACATGATTTGATTTGATCGTATGTTTGTGCATGAGCATGAGCAAAAGCGTCACGCTTGTATCTCTCTATTGATTTGCAAAAAACAAAAGAAAGGAAAAGGAGAGAGAAGAGAACAGACGGTGATTACAGGGTGTGGCCCATTGGGCCCAGCCTGAAGAGAATATCCGGGACATAGGCTTTTCGAAAAAGTGGGACACCACTCTTTGTTCTTAAAAGCCTCAATTGAGTTGTCGTTTTGTTGTGAATCCTCTGTCGAATTGCCAAGACGAGGTAAATTACAGAAACAGAGTTTGGTCTTTTCTTGACATGTCGCGGACATAAGTACTAAAGAGGTCAGTTTATTACACCAACCCTATCCATACTCCCTGCTAACTATTCATGCCGAATCATAGTTTGAGTTTCCTCATTTTGTTTATTAAAAATTAAGTTTAAAAAAAGTTCAAAATTACGTAATTTTATTTCTAACTAATAAACAATATTTATAATAAATCAAAATTTAAAAATAATTAAAAATAATAGTTATATACATATAAAAAATTACACAAATAAAAATAAAAAAAATAGATAGATATATAAGTAAGAGAGAAAATAAATAAATAAATAAAATAAAACTTGATAAACTTTAATGAACATGTCATTTATGATCACCGCCTTTTAATTTATAAATATTATTTTTAAAATATATATTAAATATTTTTTAAGAACACATAAAAATTTATAAATCACAATCTCATAGTAATTTATTTGATGATTATCATCAAATTGTTGATTAGTTAAATAATTTCTTTAAATATATATACTATTATCTGCGCTCAATAATTTATTTAGTTTCTAAAAATATTAATTTAAGAATTGCCCTAATATGTAAAAAGACTAATCTAGATCACATTTACTAAATTGTCATGTAATTTTTTATTTTTATTGGGGTTAATTACATTATAATTTTTTACATTTACCACATGGGCTAGCACCATTAACAAGGTCTTTGGTGTTTTTTTTATTTTTTCAAACGGAGGAATTTACATTCGTTATCCTTTTAAATATGCACTAGGTAAACTTCCAGATTGATGTAATAGTCTGCAAATCACACCAATCAAATACTCCGTAATAAGTAAGCTATGCACGGCAGACTTGATTGAAAGAGTATAAATAGGGGATTCGAATACAAAACCTTTTAGTCTCATACTCTCCACTTCATCAACTCAACCACCCCCTAAGGGACATCCTTAGTGTTATTAATGCATGAATCAAGAAAAACTCTTATTGTTATGACTATTAGGCTCGTAGAATATTTCACCAATAAACTTTAATAGTACTGCATCGTAGATTTCTAACCAACTTTTCTTTTTTTAAAGGAGAAAGAATCAAATAGAAACTAAACGAACTAAAAGATCAGTCTAAGAAAAGACACCCCTATCATATCCTCAAAGAGGATAAATAGACACCCTAAATGCGTATGAATAAGCATAGTAACACTAAAAGTGCAAGAGTATGTATAATTCGCCAGTCAATCTACACACCGGTTACCCTCACGAAAAACATTTCATACCTTCACTTCCCAATTTCTTACAAGCAAGTCCCGAATATAACAAGCCAAAAGAGTAGACGATTCTTGTAATGTGCCCAACGAGGGAAGGACGTGAACAGCAAGTTTTACAATATTATATTAACTATTTATTTAAAAAATATAATTATGAAAAATATAATTATGTAATAATATGAAAGTACGTAATATTTTTAAAATGTAAAAAATAATACATAAAAATAAGGTAGCTTTTAAGTTTTATTATTCTCATCCTCTGGTACTTTGCGTGTGGGTATGCGTTAAACTGTTAACGTTAACTGTGATCTGACGGTGTAGAAACCAGGCTGAGACGGAGAGGCACGCGTAGTCGAAAAGTTGGACGGCTCTGATCTCGAAGTTGTACAGTAGCTTTGGAACTCAAACTTGCCGTATTCTCACTCAGTTTCACACTTCCCTTAGAATGAGACTCTCATCAACCATAGATCTCCTTACACGTGTCTGTGTCCGTCAGAAACTAGCAAAAATGGGCAAACCACTTTTTATGCGGCATTCTGTATTTCACAAAGCAAGCTTTTCAAGTAAATGAAAGATTGTATACAATTATTATAAAGTGATATATGAGACAAATTTTAAAATTAATGAGTATATTTAATATTAAATTTTAAATAAAAATGTTATATCGAATAGGAATGACAACTAGCCAAGTCTAGGTCAGACTTGAGTAACATTAATCTGACATTATTTTAGTATAATGACCGCAAATGACATCTTTATTGTCTTTAATGTATTAAGTTTATAGATTAATATAATATTATGTTATATTAATATCACAAGACGTATTTATCGCTTAGGAAGTCTAATCTTAGTATTCAATCTATCTCTTCTAGTTACAAGTTATGGATCAGTCTTTCTGTCGTACTGCTTGGCTTTTCAACTCAAGTATAAAGGGAAAGGTTCTTCGAGATTATCTGATACCGTAGGATTGTTATACTCAAATGGCTACTGAGCAAGGACCCCTAGCACAACTAGAGACTGAAAGAGACGTACTTTGCAGCTTATTAGGTATTAGCAGATCTGGGCACCATATTAGGTATTTTCTTTTTTAATTTATTTTTTAAAATTTTAGTACCTACTCTTTTAGCATATCAATTTTAAATATCTACTTTTTTGTCACATTTGTTTGTGAGTTTACCGGAAACAACCTCTCTACTCTGTAGGTGTAAGGCTGCGTATTATCAGATCTCCTCAAACCCCGTTTTAATGTGAGATTCGAACTGAGTGTGATGATGACGACGATAATATTATGTTAATTAATTATATCAAAATGACATTAATTTCTCCTTTTTAGTTATTTAACCTAATTATTTTCTTACTTAGCATAAACATTTACTACTTGTTTAGTTTTTTTCTTTGTTCTATTTTTTCTATTTTTATTTATACACATTTTAATTAACTAATTTTATTATCTTTTATGTTTATGTTTATTTTTAATTATTATTACTTTATTATCTTAATATACATATATATATATATATATATATATATAGACACACACACACGGAGTTTGAGAAAGTCCAATAGTATACATATATATTCTTTTTTCATACTAGTATTTATCGTAATCAATCTTTTAATAGTTACGAATAAGATTGCGTGCTATTGAACTTTTCAAGACTTAAGATATAATTAGCATTTTTAAGTGATCATGTTGTTGTATATGTATCTATATATATATGTTTGTGTGTATATTTTTGTATTTTTTATGATATCGGAAATAATTTCTGTATCAGTAAGATTACATATTAGTGAACTTTTTCAGATTCTATACATATTGTAGTAGAACTTTAGAACTACAAATTCAAACTAGATCAAATATCCAACTTGACCAACATTGGCAACCCTAGCAGTAACACAGAGTGGAGAATAAACTCTTCATGGAATCCAAGATGAACATATATACACAATGAAGTTGGGTCCACAAAAGTTACAATTGAGAATGATAGAACCTAAAACCAGGCGTGGTGTGAGGGGAACATGGAAGCAGTGTAGGTTTTGTAGGGATAAAAGGAGACATTGGGGTTCTGCATATTTTCTGAACTTCCTTTTGTCTCTTTGCTCTTTTTTAATTACTATCAATCACTCTGTTTTTATTCTCTTCGTTTTGGCCCTTTGTGGTGTCGTGCCCCTTACCTATCATTATTTCTTTGTCACTTCAATTATTTCACGCCTCATGAAGCTTTTTTCATGATTGGAGGATGAGAAAAAGAGCATTTCCTTTTCTGAAAATAATTACAAATCCATCTTTTTAGATCGATGAGAAAGAAGGAATAACTTAGAATAAACGAATAACATGTTATATCATTGTCTTCGTCTCTTTTGTATCATGCCTAATAATGGACTAGGTCAAATTGAATTTGTATTTTTTAATAGTATGTAACTTTATTTTTAATTAATATAAAGATTATTTTAAAATAATTTATATAAAAAATAAAAATAAATTAAATAAATTAAAAATTCAAATTCTAGTATTTAATTGGTGAATTTGAGTTGGACGGATTGTTTTTTTCTATGTTTAGATCACACCCAATGCAATGTTTCATCCAATTTATACACGTATGCCAAAGAGAAACTTGATGTGGTACTTACTCGAATTTTAAAGGGGTCTTTGCTGCTTCGCCTCTTAGGGGTGTCGAGTTGGTGGAGTGGTAAATATGAGGTTAAAAAGTTCTGTGTTCGAATGTTCATACTTATATTCTCTTGATCAAACCTATCGTACAAAATTTGTGCGAAATATCAAATTAACGTAATTTGTAAGCTATTATATCAATTCGAAAATTTACCCCGTATATATTTAAAGGATAGCAGTTGAGGGTTACTCTGTTAAAAAAAAAAAGGTCTTTGATGCTTTACTTTCTTGGTTTTGATATTGACTTGCCTTCATCCCTGCATGGTTACATAATTCACATAAAATAACCATCCATTTTGATTTTCCTCAACTTAATTACATTCTAATCTTCCAAACGGTTTCATATTTATTGGAAGCTATTTCCTAGGAACGAATTGATTGAATATTTTATGAAATCATGGCTCGCTTCTCTCAAAGCGCGTCCCGTTTGTTCCGCTAAATGTCACTAATATGATGACACAATTTAACTCTTAAATTCAATATCAATTAATTTAATTTAATTTAATTTTGTAGTTTAAGATAATTATAAAACTATTAATTTGAATCGAATTTAATTAATTCAGTTTTGAATTTAAGAGTTGATTTAAATCATCATATAAGCAACGTCTTATTAGTATAAGTGTGATGTTCATATTGCATATATTTATCGAAACGCCTGGTAGGGGGTGGTCGAGTTGGTAGAGTAGGAGACATGGGGCCAGAATATCTTATGTTCGAATCTTCTTACCTACACTCTTTCGATCGAACCTGTCGTACAAGGCTTGTCTCTCTAAGGGGTGTCGGGGTGATGGAGTGAGGGGTATGAAGCCAAAAAGTCATGTATTCGAATCTCCCTGCTTACGATCTCTTGATCAAGCCTGTCGTATAGGGCTTGTCTAGTACGGAATAGCCGATTGACGTAATTTACAGGCTATTATGTCAATCCAAAAATTTACCCAATATGCATTCAAAATATAACAACTGCGGATTTCTTCATTTCAAATAAAAAGAGTCTTTGCTGCTTTACTTTCTGGACTTTGATATTGACTTGCCTTATCTGTGCATGGTTACATAATCCACATAAAATAACAGTCCATTTTGATTTTTCTCAACATAATTACATTTTTTATGAAATCATGGCTCGGTAAGAAATCGCTTCTTCCAAAGCGCGTCCCATTCGTTCTATCACTAATACGATGACACAATTTAACGTGGTCATTTTTATGCTAACCGTCAGTTTCATAATATTTCCTTATCTGAACAACAATTTAAGAAAAAAGGGTTTTGTAATAAAATGTATAAAAGGCCAAAATTTTAATATTCGGATAAGCTTCAAGAACATGCCATTAACATAAGAAGATTGATCGGATTGAGTCATCACCTTCCATGCATTTAAATGGTTCTTAAAATGGAAAGTGCCTCACTTCTTGGACCCAACACCGTAAAGAGTAGAAGTAGGAGTAGTACATGTGCAAATGCATAAATCTCGAGATATGGCATCGGAAGTTGTTGCCACAAGTTGACTACTTAGTAATGCAGTTATTGCAGGTGGTTTTTTGCACAAAGACATCTTAAGAATTTATTAGCCAAAGTCCCTACCCACTTCTGTAGATGAATTTCGGGCTCAGGCGCAGTTTGAAGTCAACGGGCCAAGCCCAGAACGAATGAGCTTGAGCTTGATTTTTCAAAAGACCAGGCCTTGAGTTGGAAGATGATGTTGATATAATTTTATTGTATTTTTTAATTAAAAATAAAAACAATTATTTTTAAATTAAAAATAGAAAACAAGGTAGTCAAACTTGACTTGCCAAGTATGTTTTCTATTTATAATTTAAAAATAAAATAAAATAAGACCGGGTGAGTCAAGTTCGAATATGTCATTTTCTATCTTTAGTTAAAAAATAAAATAAAATAATATAGGGTGAGTCGGGTTCAACCATCTTGTTTTCTATTTTTAATTTAAGAATAAAAAATTAGACAAGGCAGGTTGGACTTGGCCATCTCATTATTTTTTATTTTTATTTTAAAATAAAATAAATTGATATTGGGTTTGTCGGGTCTCCAAGCTTAAGTGGGCTCGGGCTCGACTACCTTGGTCTGATAAAGGATTGACTTGAATTCTATAATTAATTGGGCCAAATCTACAGATTTTTCAAAGTTAACGAAGTGAGATTGGGCTTTTTTACTATTTGGGTCAGCCTCTTATTGAACTTAAAGATTGAAACTCCGTCTGGGTTTCAATTGTTTTCCGGGTTAGGAACTTTTTGTGAGTGGTTTCTTGTCTGATGTTCTTAACTTTTCTTGTTATAAGTCAACGGAATAAGTTCGGTTCTGACCAAATTTATGTTTGGATTTGAGAGACAAAATCCAGTTAATCTGTATTAATCCTATTAAATTTCATCAATATATTTACGTAAAGTCTATGTAAATATGTGGATGAGATTTAATGGAATATGATAAGAACATTATAATCAAAATAAGAGATCTGATTCTAAATTAACATGTTGAAATAAATTTTAAATTTAAGAAAAAAACCCAAAACGACAATGTTTATATCGTTTTGCTCTTAAATTTAAGAAATGGGCTACTCAAGATTACATTATTTTAAGAAATTTTCTCTACAACAAGGTCGTTTTAATGACTTAAACAAATTTGGACCGCCCTCTTGTGGATTGCTAGTGTGGCCGACCAAAAGTTACACTGATAAGATAAGAGATTTTAAATTTAAAAAATTTAAGTGGTATTGGACAGTCATAAAATTGACTAAAAATTAAACAAAAATTTAAAATATAATTAAAATAAATTATCCTTATTTATCGAAGAATTTGAGTTTTAATTAAAGAAAGAGATTATTACATGCAAATTAATTGCTTTATTTTAGTTTATAAAAACTTAATAATTTATAAAAATTGACCGATTAATTAATAAACTAATCGGTTTTTAACAATAATAGTTATTAAAGTAAATTGAACTGAAAAGTTGAAAACCAAACTAAAAAATTAGTTAATTCAAAGTTCTTATAGTTTAACCGGTTTGGAAAAGAAAATAATTAAATAAAAACAAATTAATTTACAAAAACTGGACGATTATTTAATAAATTAATCAGTTTTTAATAACAAGAATTATTAAAATAAACTAAATTCAAAAGTTAAAAACTGAACCAAAAAATTGACCGATTCAAAGTTTTCATTATTAAACTGACCAAATCGGTTTAATTTTTGAATCATTGATTTTAACCGTTACCTCAAATAATAGCGACTATAATTTTATTGTTTGAAGAAAAAGATGGATTGTTTAAAGGAGTTAAGAAAAAATTAGAACAGACCTAACAAATTCAAATGAATATATATACATATATATATAATCATGGGCATTATATTTTAATTTGTGATTTTAATATAAACTCTTTCTATATATATTTTTTGTTAGAGTATCCCATATTAATTAAACATGAAAATATTAAAGAGTTTAAAAGTGGTAAGGGTTAACTATCTAAATGACTAGTTCTAGTCATTTTGACAATGGTTAATTCAAGCTCAATTCTTATTAATGGGCTCTATACTCTACTCATTTTAAAAATTCTAACATAGTATCAGAGCAGGTTTGATCTGGATTATTAATTTCCCAATTGTCCTTCTAGATGTCCAATCCTAGGGGCCCGATTCGGTTACCACTGTGTTCATTGTAAGTGATAATTGGATGTTCAATCTCAGTTGCACTTAAAGGAAAGTATTAGAGTATTCGATATTGACTAAATATGAAAATATTAAAAGGTTTATAAGTAGTAAGGGTCAACTATCCAAATGACTAGTTCTAATTATTTTGACAATAATTAACCCAAATTTAATTTTTATTAATGAAATCTATACTTTACTTATATTAAAAATTCTAAATATTTCACTTCAGAACAATGTCAGCTTATGAATTTCCAATAAAAAGAAATCATTGCAACAGAAAAATCTTCGTTGGTTCAAAGATCAGAGATTGCATAAACTAGTGCAGTAGGTCAGAGGCCAAACTTGCTGTTAATCAGTCTCAATCAAAAACCATCGATTCGGTGATTCTCCATTACAATGCTCGACATGAACAACCTCTGAATAACAGCTAAGGTTGTACACATGTCGATAAACCCAGGCCTCTTCTCCCTGAGATTTCGTAAATCTTATTCTGTTAATCATACATCAAGAGAGCATCTGGTGTTGGTTAGTCAATCATTTCTGTTGAGACTTGGATGTGCAAAAACAGTACGTACCTTCCATTTTTAGCATGCACTTATGATTGATCACAAAAGTATTAATTAAGGTCTAGGGTTTCTTCATTCAACCATCTTATATTCGTTTATGGGACCTTCTCATGGATCTGCTGAAAATATAGCATTATTCACATGTATAAAAATATAAAAAAGATGATGACCAAAATCGCGACTTGGGGCATTTTATATAGAGAGATGGTCCCTTAACTTTAGGTGGAATTGATCTTTAATCATTGGAGAACATAAACTAGAAAATATTAACACTGGTTTGGTTATAACATTCAATCATTCTTGTTAGGACATGTCTTATTATTTAATTTTGTCATTTTTAATTATTGGGTCTTCAAGATAATGTTTAAAAATCAATATCAATATCAAATTATGGTGTAAATAGGTAAAACTTTTTATTTGAGTTGGACTCTAATATAAGAATTATAGTGAAATTAAAAGTCTATCTTTAATTGAAGTTCAAGTGGATTATATCAAATTATAGATATATATTGTGTGGCTTTTCCACTTTAGCAAAGAAGGCTTGCAGGAGGGAATTTGTAGTGGTGTCTTGGTATTAGTTGATTGATTGTGTATAAAAAAATCACGTTACTGTGTGTTGCAAATATAGTGAGATCGTTGAAGGAGTACTGCTCAGTGAGTGATTTTTCTTGTCTAAAATTTTCTGTGTGCATTATTTTGTGTTAGTTTTTTTAGTATGCTTCTGCTATCTTTTTCACAAAGATCAGTGATATTTGTTGCTTGAACTTGTTTTGCGGAAAAAGAAGAGTTGCATAAATGTAAAGAAGACACAAGAATTTTACTTGGTTCGATAGCACAAAACTATTTACGTCCAAAGGTCAATCTCATACTGAAGTTATCACTAACTTCAAGAAGAGAAGAATACAAGAGATTAAGTGTTTTCTAAACACCTACAAGAGTTCCCTCCCAAACTCCCTGGTACCTTTCATATGTGCTCTAGTACTCTCTCTTATTTTTCTCTCTTGAATCAGAAGATTGTAAGCGTATAATTTGATTGTGTGTGTGTTGTAATGAACTCTAGTTACATGTACTTATAGATTGCTGAAGAGTGTATCTGCCTTCTGTCTTTGTATTTACGTCTATGCATTTGTTTATTTTGGCTTGTGCTTCTCACGTGATTATTGTCCATGTGAGTTTCACGTGCAAGACTAATGCATTTTCCTCTTATGCTTTGCGTTTTGTCATTCAACAGATTGGCTTTTCTTCTTTTCTTCTTCGAATTCTCCAAATACTTCTTCTCTTCTTGACACACGTTCACTTCTGAAAAAATCCCCAAATCTTTGTCTTTGATTTATGAGTTCCCTTTGAGGGTTTATGGAGAAAATGTGATTTCCTTCGCATCATGCTTTTGTACCACACACACATGAGTGACTTAGTGAAGGTTTTGGCTGTGTGTTATTTGATGGTACGTGCATGAATGGTGAAACCTTGATTTGATTATTTTGGCGATTTGAGGGATTGTGTACGTGGGCTAAAGTAAGAGTGGTGTGTATGTATGTGACTCATCTAATTTAGCAGCATGTGTGCATGA